>MU225946.1:708617-746784 GCA_018584345.1 Thuja plicata
ATGCATACATGTATATATGTATGCGTTACTGTATGAATTTATGTACGTGTGGATGTATGTATGAAGGTACGAATGTGTGTATGGATGCATACATGGATGTATGCAAGGTTGTATGTGTACATGTATGAATGTATGAATGTGTGTATGGATGCATGCATATACTATGTATGCATGTGACATGTATGCATGTATGGATGTATGTGTGGATGGATGAATGTATGCATACATGCATGCATGGATGTATATATAGTATATACATATATGTATGTATGCATGTATGAATGTACGTATAATGCATGCATGGATGTATGCATGAATTATTACATGATGGTATGGATGCATGTATGGATGTATGCATGTACATACACATGCATGCATTATGCATGTATATGTATGTATGTATGCATGTGTTTAGGCATATATGCATGGATGCATGTATATATGTATGTACATAAGTATGTATGCATATATGTATATATGTAAATGGATTCATGTATGTTAGTGCATATGTATATACGCATGCATGCATGAATGTATGATTGTATGTACGTATGCATGTATGTATGAAAGTATGAATGCATGTATGTATGCTTGCATGCATCCACATATGTATGAATGTATGTACACATGGATGTATGTATGAAAGTATGAATGCATGTATGTACGCTTGCATGCATCCATTTATGTATGTGTGCTTGAATGCATGCAAGCATGTATGGATGTATATACTATATATATTTATGCATGCATGTAATATGGATGCATGTATGTATGCAATGCATCCATGTACATGTGTATGTATGCTTGAATGATGTATTATGGAGCATGTATGCATCTATTAGTATATGTATGTATTTATGCATGCATGTATATATGTATGCATGAATGTATGAATTTATGTATGTGTGGATGTATGTATGAAGGTATGAATGTGTATGGATGCATGTATGGATGTATGCAAGGTTGTATGTGTGCATGTATGGATGTATGTATGTATGTATGGATGCATGCATGCATATACTATGGATGCATGTATGGATGTATGTGTGGACGGATGTATGTATGAATACATGCATGCATAGATGTATATATACATATTGTATGTATGTGCATGTATGAATGTATGTATAATGCATGCATGGATGTATACATGAATGGATGTATGCATGTATGAATGTATGCATGGATTAATACGTGATGGTATGGATGTATGCATGTACATACACATGCATGCACGCATGCATGCATTATGCATGTATATGTATGTATGTATGTATGCATGTGTTTCGGCATGGATGCATGCATGCATTATGCATGTATATGTATGTATGTATGTATGCATGTGTTTCGGCATGGATGCATGCATATATGTAAGTACATAAGTATGTATGTATATATTTGCATGGATGCATGTATGTTAGTGCATATGTATATACGCATGCATGCATGAATCTATGATTGTATGTATGTATGGATGTATGTATGAAAGTATGAATGCATTTATGTATGCTTGCATGCATCCACATATGTATGAATGTATGTACATATGGATGTATCTATGAAAGTATGAGTGCATGTATGTACGCTTGCATGCATCCATTTATGTATTTGTGCTTGAATGCATGCAAGCATGTATGGATGTATATATATTTATGCATGTATGGATGCAAGCATGCTTGATGTATGCATGTAATATGTATGCAATGCATCCAAGAATTTATGCGTGGATTAATACATGATGGTATGGATACATCTATGCATGTATGCAATGCATCCATGAATGTATGGATGCATGCATGCATGCATCCATGTATTTGTGTATGTATGCATGTATGATGTACTATGGAGCATGTATGCATCTATTAGTATATGTATGTATTTATGCATGCATGTATATATTTATGTGTGAATGTATGAATTTATGTACGTGTGGATGTATGTATGAAGGTATGAATGTGTGTATGGATGCATGCATCGATGTATGCAAGGTTGTATGTGTGCATGTATGGATGTATGTATGTATGTATGCATGCATGCATATACTATGGATGCATGTGACATGTATGCATGCATGCATATATTATGGATGCATGTATGGATGTATGAATGTATGTATAATGCATGCATGGATGTATGCATGTATGGATGTATGCATGTTTGAATGTATGGATGGATTAATACATGATGGTATGGATGTGTGCATGTATATATATGTATGTATGCATGTGTTTAGGCATATATGCATAGATGCGTGCATATATGTATGTACATAAGTATGTATGTATATATCTGCATGGATGCATGTATGTTAGTGCATATGTATATATACATGCATGCATGAGTGTATGATTGTATGTACGTATGGATTTATGTATGTATGCTTGCATGCATCTACATATGTATGAATGTATGTACATGTGGATGTATGTATGAAAGTATGAATGCATGTACGTACGCTTGCATGCATCCATTTATGTATGTGTGCTTGAATGCATGTATGGATGTATATATATTTATGCATGTATGGATGCAAGCATGCTTGATGTATGCATGTATAAATGCAATTCATCCATGAATGTATGCGTGGATTAATACATGATTGTATGGTTGCATGTATGGATGTATGCAGTGCATCCATGAATGTATGGATGTATGTATGCATGCATGCATCCATGTATGCGTGTATGTATGCATGTATGATGTATTATGGAGCATGTATGCATCTATTAGTATATGTACGCGTGTATTTATGCATGTATGGATGCAAGCATGCTTGATGTATGCATGTATAAATGCAATTCATCCATGAATGTATGCGTGGATTAATACATGATTGTATGGTTGCATGTATGGATGTATGCAATGCATCCATGAATGTATGGATGTATGTATGCATGCATGCATCCGTGTACGTGTGTATGTATGCATGTATGATGTATTATGGAGCATGTATGCATCTATTAGTATATGTATGTATTTATGCATGCATGTATGATGTATTATGGAGCATGTATGCATCTATTAGTATATGTATGAATTTATGCATGCATGTATATATGTATGAATTTATGTACGTGTGGATGTATGTATGAAGGTATGAATGTGTGTATGGATGCATGCATGGATGTATGCAAGGTTGTATGTGTGCATGTATGGATCTATGGATGGATGCATGCATATACTATGGATGCATGTGACATGTATGCATGTATGGATGTACGTATGTATGCATACATGAATGCATGGATGTATATATACATATATGATATATGTATGTATGCATGTATGTATACATGTATGGATGTATGCATGGATTAATACATGATGGTATGGATGCATGCATATATGCATGTACATACACATGCATGTATATGTATGTATGTATGCATGTATGCATGTACATACACATGCATGTATATGTATGTATGTATGCATGTATTTAGGCACATATGCATGGATGCATGTATGTTAGTGCATATGTATATACGCATGCATGCATGAATGTATGATTGTATGTACATATGGATGTATGTATGAAAGTATGAATTCATGTATGTATGCTTGCATGCATCCACGTATGTATGAATGTATGTACATGTGGATGTATGTATGAAAGTATGAGTGCATGTACGTACGCTTGCATGCATCCATTTATGTATCATGCATCCATTTATGTATGTGTGCTTGAATGCATGCAAGTATGTATGGATGTGTATATATTTATGCATGTATGGACGCAAGCATGCTTGATGTATGCATGTATGTATGCAATGCATCCATGAATGTATGCGTGGATTAATACATGATGGTATGGATGCATGTATGGATGTATGCAATGCATCCATGAATGTATGGATGTATGTATGCATGCATGCATTCATGTACCTGTGTATGTATGCATGTATGATGTATTATGGAGCATGTATGCTTCTATTAGTATATGTATGTATTTAATATTTATGCATGCATTTATATATTTATACGTGAATGTATGAATTTATGTACGTGTGGATGTATGTATGAAGGTATGAATGTGTGTATGGATGCATGCATGGATGTATACAAGGTTGTATGTGTGTATGTATGTATGTATGGATACATGCATGCATATACTATGGATGCATGCGACATGTATGCATGCATGCATATACTATGGATGCATGTGACATGTATGCATGTATGGATGTATGCATGTATGAATGTATGTATGGATTAATACATGATGGTATGGATGCATGTATGGATGTATTTCTTTACTTGATTAAATCCCTTTTCACAATTTCTTTTACGTTGACAGAATTTCAGCATTTAATAAGTTTCATTAATTACACCATTTTATTCAGTCACCATTTTGGAATTCGAACCTTTGATTTTCATGCTTAGCAAAATTTGAATTGTTAATTGGCACACTTAGAGGCATGAGCTTGAATTTTTTCCACCTTTGAATATATTTGCATTATTTCAAATGTTTTGTAAAATTGCATCTTCGAGACTTATATGCGTGAACCTTATCACTTCAATATTTCAATGGGCTTTAATTTTTACCTTTTCCCCCCTTTGTAGCCTTAGGCGCAAATAGGCTATAGTCACGAATTTTATTTATTTGAGCAAATTTCTCAAACCCCCGTAAGTTCATGTTTGGGGGCAATAACATTGAAAAGGATTTTAATATTTACTAAAATTCCATGCCCATGTAATATTTGTGCCTTAGAGCGCATACAAACCTTAGTGGAGGATTCTAAAATTTTAAATGATTCCTCCATACCCACAAATTTGTGCTCATAGCGTATATAGAACCCAGTGGAGGATTATTGCACTTGAGCGAGATTTCCTTAGCATTGAAGATTTGCGCTGTGAGCGCATTTTGTAGTTCCCATGGATTTCTTCCCTTGAGCGGGATTCCTTGTCATACATGAATTTGCACTAATGGACTCATTCAGTAGTTGGTGATGGGTGCTTCTCCATTTTTGAGGCGGATCTTTTGCTTCTTCAAATTATTTCCTTGGCCCACATGAATCTGCGCCCAGGGCGCATATTAGGATTCACGGTGAGATTTTTGTGTCCTTTGAAGTTTCCATGCTATGGACAGACGGGTTCCCTTGGGTGTTGACTGCACTTGGTAGTGGATTTTTGATCTCCCCCCTTTCAAACTCTTACTCGTCGAGCACACACGAGGCATCATAGTGGATTTTACGATTCTGGACAAAATCCTTGACTTTATGAGTTTTGCGCTCATGAGCTTTCATTAGTTTAAGTGATGAATTTCAACTTTTCAAATTCTTCCTTTGCTGTGTATGATTTTCTCGAGGGCATGCATGCTGGATGGCCCTTTAGATGGATTTTGAGACCTGAGCCGCATTTCTCTTCCACCATGGATTTGCGCTGAATGGGATGCTTAGAAGGGTCTTGAGCATTGTGAAAATTTCTTGGTCCATGAAGTCCATGTTTGGGTGTTGGATCCAGTAGAGGTTTTTAAATTTCAAACGAATTCTTTGAAGACTGATTGCAGAGCTTCCAGCACCATTCTGTGATGAACTTCTCAAATTTACGAACATTCCTTGGTTTTGTGTTATCTCCGTGGTATTTAGAATCTCAATTTCCCACTTGTTTTGAAACCACGGGCCCTTCATGAGCGCCATTCATGGTCTAGCCTTCATGAACACCATTCAGAGCTTGTGGCAGATTTTTCAACACTCTTGAGCACCATGCAATGGTGCATTTGTATGCAGAGTGGCACATACATTTGCTGCCCCTATGCATACAAGCAATTATTGCTGCACATATGTACTTTTTTTCTGTGCATATGTTCTCTGTTCTTGCGCAAACATGTATGTAGAGTTGTGCATTCATAATAGAGAGTTGTTCTGCTTGGTCTGCGCTAAAAAGGTCATTTGATTCAAATATCCATTATCCTTTTGAGCATTTTGGTATTTTTGCATTCATGTTTTGACCATGTTTACTATGTTTATCGATTGAATCCCTAGAATTCGAACCTTGCCTAGATGGACCGTGGAGTGAACCTGGCCATTGAGTTGACGATCATGATTTAGGGATGCAAGGCAATTTGTGAGGCTCTTGTATGCCTGTCCGAGCTCTCTAGTGGTGTCACATAATGTGATCGTTATGTGGTGGTCATGGAACCCTTGGGACCGTTTTGCCTTTCCGCCTTGATTGCTCCAGTGATGTTATGGTGGTAAAGTAAATGAGTTGTTTTATGGATGTTAATGTTCAATATGGCATTGCATATCATGTTAGTGTACTCATGCTTTTACTGTCAATGCTTTATCGTTCAAACAAATATTATTATGCATGCATTTTGCCTTGTTCCCCAAGGATTCTTTGGCGGGGCGTGACATCATGCATGGATGTATGTATGCGTGTATGGATATATGTATGGATGAATACATGATGAATGAATGCATTTATGGATGTATGTATGGATGCATGTAAGCATGATGTTGTATGCATGTAATATGGACACATCATGATGCATGCAATATGTATGTATGCCTGTATCACCAAATTTTATTTAAAAATATTAAAAAAAAGAAATCTTGAACTATAAAATATTAAATTCTATATTAAAAAAAAAATAAAAAAAATGGAAACACTAAACTTTATTTCTAAAAATTATAGAATAAAAAATATATTAATTCTTATTTTAACTTTAGAAAACAAAATGAAAACAATAAATAAATAAATTTTATTATATTTAAAGACATGATTTTTTTTAGCACTATCATTATAAAAATATAAAATGATTGTTTGAAATTGCCTACAATAACTTTCTGCCCTTTGTTCGATAGGTTTTTCAATCTTCCCTATGCGAAATGCCTTTGTTTCTCTGAAGTTGCGATTCCTTTCTTCAGACTCAACCTATCATGTGGATGCCTTCAAAACTTCTCAAATCTGTTGTGCCCTAGTTGCAGGGGTAGAAAATTTGTTTTCAACAGACTTGTAATACCTTTTGTTGGAATTGGGGGTCGTTATTTAAAAAGAATCTATTAAAGACAAAATCCCCTTAAAAAATGCTTTGTTAAAATATATTTAAATAGAACTAGAGTCCCATTTTTTCCATATGAATTTTAGACAAATTTTAACGAATTTTAATAATTTTTTACAAGGTTGCCAAATTTTGAACTTGAAGCCAAAAATCGGCAAACCTTTTGACATGTATGTATGTCTGTATATACATATATGTGTTTGTGTTTGTATGTATGTAATAACTTGTATGTATGTCTGTATATACATATATGTGTGTTTGTGTTTGTATCTATGTAATAACTTGTTATGGTATTCATCTTTCCCTAGTCATCTACACTTTGATACTGTTCTTAGCCTCTATCATTTATAATTGTGCTTCCACCATAGCACTTAGTCTACTAAGTGTGTACATTGATTGGGTACCATCTTGGGCTTTAGACTTAACAATATTTACAAGTTTTATGTAGCACAGGAGGAAAATACATTGAAGTTAATACCTTTCTCAAATTTGCTCATATGCATATTCTAGATGATTTTGCAAAGCCCCCTTCTCAAACGTAGTTAGCTTGGTAATTGCTAACCTATTTCCTGAGTTCCCATAGCCTAGTTGGTATCGGTAAGGGGACCACATCTTGCAGAGCACAGGCTCAACTTTTTTTCAAGGTTACCCCCGAGTTTCCGGGACGGGGACAGGGGGACGAGTTTCCGGGACGGCAAATATTTTTGCCAAGGTTGGGGATGGCGAAGGGACAACAAAGGGGACGGCTATAAAAAATATAGGGAAATTTGCAAATATACATGACATTCATATGAAAATATGGATAAAGCATGGACGAGTTTCCGGGACGACAAATATTTTTGCCAAGGTTGGGGACGGCGAAGGGACAACAAAGGGTACGGCTATAAAAAATATAGGGAAATTTGCAAATATACATGACATTCATATGAAAATATCGATAAAGCATGCCAATTAAACATCATAGAATCTTAACATTTAAGTTTACAACATTTCATTGTTTCAAAACACAATATGCATTCAAAATTTGGAAATCGGAATTCATTGTCCAATGCCAATATCATATATGCATCAGCATGTGATAACAAAAAATATCATATTTAAATAAGTTTAACATACAAAACCAAAATGCCCAAAGGCTAAGTGCTGCCATATAGTTTCATGTTCAATATAAAAATCAAAATACATAAAAACAAAGCACATTGCTGATATTCCGATTCAGCGAACTCTGCATCAGAATCAAAGTCATCTGAATCGTCATTGTCATGGTCCACTGCAAGTGCATCCTCATCTAATGGAACCCCAACCAATCCTGGTGGTGTCTCCTCATCAACCTGGGCCACATCTTCAAGATCAACATCCCACCGTAATTTTGGAGTCTACCTATACTCTGGAGTCTAACGATCCTGAAGTCGAAGAGCACTATGCACCGCCACTAGCTTCTCCCCTCTTGCTTCTTAAGATGATAAAATCACTCCAAAAGACCCTTCTTGCTGCTCCTTCAACTCACAACTTCAAACCCTTTTTGCTGCTGTCAATGAAAGAGTAGAAGTAAAAACTTGAAAATTTTATGCATGTTAAAAGAATGGAGAAGATGCAAGTATAAGCCACGTTTTTGGCTTTTTAGGGCATGTAAGAAGGTGGGGCCCACAAACCGACCCCCCTTATGGTAAAAAATTAATTTTTTAAATTTAATTTTGACTTTTTCAGGTGCAAAAAACTGGGGACGACTGGCAGGTCATCCCTGGTACTTCTAGAAGTCCCCGATTTTTTCGGGTGACGTCCCCAAGTTTCTGGGACCTCCCCACCAAAATTTGAAAAAACGGGGACGGAGGGGGGGGGGGCGTCCTTGGCCGTCCCCAAGTCTCTGAAACGCCCCCAGTACTGGGACAGGGGAAATTAGGCCGGGGACGCGTCCCCAGGCAATACTGCTTTTAAAATTTTTGTTGGAGTTGTGGATTGTATTGATGCTTAGAAGTGTTTTTGGATCCCTGGGGCATTCTCCAAACATTTTGGAGAGCACATCTATTTTTAGGAAGTCTTCGAGTTGGCGTCTGTTATCATCCTTTAGCTTTAGCTACATCACGACATGATTAGTTTTGTATTTTGAATCCCCAATGGGGCTTTTTGCAACTCGGGTGGAGTATTTAAATTATGCATTTAAATTCTAAGGTTTAGTTAAGTGTCATAATTTATTAAAGTTGCTTTATGTTCCCCCAAACGTGGACATTCTAGGGAATTGTTAGGGAGGGGGTGGGTGGGGCTGCGCACTTGCACATGAAAATCATTTTAATATTTCAAAAAGGACATTTGAGGGAAATATGAATTATCTTATAATATTAAATTGCTCTTTTCCCTCCAAAAAGCTGTAACAAGAAGTTTAGGGCCTTATTTTCTCATATGCTGAATATTACACGTCATTATGCCATACCTTTGCGTTCTTCCATGATCTTTTGAGGATGAAAAACTACATTGGATTTACTAGTTTTGGGTTTGAAAGACAATGCGTAGCTAGTTTGAGTGTTTCTATTCAGGAATCACAATTGTGCTTCAACATAGTTCCAGTTTCCAGGTTTTCAAAATGAAGATTTTCGAAGTGTTTTGATGTGCGGATTATTACGTGTGTTTAGAGTTGATTTCAGAGATTTTGTGGATGTATTTTGACACATTTCCAGTTTGGGGCTGTACCATTCCCCTAGGATAGTCTGTACCACTCTTGTTTCTGGGAAAGTTGCTGATAGGGTTTGAAAATCAATGGAGGTTATGATTCCTACAGCTGGGGGTCTCATTTGAATAAGGCTTTGAGACTATTTGCAGGTTACAAAACTCCCTAGAGAGGCTGTTCTAAAAATTAGGGACTCTTGGAGCTTGGTGTGAGAAGCTAGGAGTGACACGATTCCCTTTTAAGGGGTTTCAATGGCTGTTTATTGGCGTCTTGGCATTTGAAGGTTGTTTGCAGGAGTTTTGGAGTGGATTTCTCAGTGTTACCCAGGGATGCGTTTCTGGCATAATTTGACCCGCCCTGGAAACGGGTACGTCTCGGAAACTCGGAAACTTCCAGAAACCTGTCCCTTGGCTGTCCCATAAAATTAATATTTTATTTTGATAATTTGTTTGACTTCCACTCTCATGTGAACTCTAGACTTAAATTTTAACACAAACATTATAAGTTAAGGTTCTATAATTTATATAAGCATGCTTTATCCATGTTTACATATGAATATTTAAAAATTCCCTATATATTTTAAATTTTCCCTATTTTTGATAGATGTTCCCACTGCCGTCCCCTGCTCCAGGGTAAAAAAATCTGCCCCGAAACCTGTTTCCCCGTCCCCCGTCCCGGAAACCTGGGGATTTCTTGTTGTTGGGGGTCATAATGAAGCCATACAGTTCCTTGTACTTGCTGTGCTAGATGGCTGAAGGTAATACCAGGTCTGCAAACTGACTTCTCCCTGCCTTTAAGGGCTGTTTGGTAGCTCTGGGTATATTTCCTGCTGTTTGGCTTTGTTTGGAGGTGATCTTGGTTGCATAGGACATGTTTTGGAAGGTTTCAAGTGACTATTTGGAACTGCAACAGTGATGTAACGGATCTGCAACATGTACTTCAGTTAATAACTTAAAACACACCTGCTTTTCGCATACATCACTTTAATGTGTGTTCCCTTCTTGCTGTGATCATTCCAGCTCTCATTTTGAAGCATTTTCTTATCTTTCCTACTGATCATTAGTATCATGCAATTTGGGCAATATGTAAAGTGTTTTTTTTTTCTACGTGCCATTCTGTACCAACACTTACATCAGCATTGTAATCTTTATCAGTATTTATAACAGCAGAGATAACATTATTTCAATTTGCATGTAACCTTGTGCATTGTTAGAATAAAATAAAAATAAAAATCTAGGTTGGTTATGACAGATTTCGTATACATTACAATTCCCAGGAGGGCCTTCTTACCAATTTCCATTGCAAGTTGATTGTGTCATTCAATTCCTTTGGCTGGGGGAAGGGGGACAGGTGACAGTGAGGGGATGGGGGAGGGACTTGGGCACAGTATTGTGGGAAGTTGTATTGCCCTTCGTGAATGGAAAAGTACCTGTACTGTGCTCCAGATATCTTAGTTTTGAGTGTAGTGAATACTATTATCTTCTCGTTGAATTTTTGAATTTGTGTGCTTGCTAGAAATCCTGCCATTGGTCTGCGTAGTAGAATTCTCTTGGCCACCTTCTAAGCCATGAACAACACTAGCCTAACCTTTTCCAATCTCCTCTACTGTGCGTTAATTTGGTTAGGAATCGTAACCAAATTACAAACTATCCTTTCGAGAAATCGATTCTATATATTGTCTTTAGCTCTGTGTGAAATGGCCCGACTTCCAAGCACATTCAAAATTTTGATTATCCTCTTATCTTGTTTTTCCTCTATGGATGAAATGGTGGGAATGTTTAAGCCTTTTTAAAAGAACGCGACACTAAGGAGACATGCTTCTTCCATTTTTTATTATATTCACTTTGTTCTCTTAGCTCCTCTTTGGAACTTGTGTTCTTTGCATATAAGCATAGCTCTTCTTATTGATTGAATCCATGTGCATGTATTATGGGAAGTGTTGAAGAGGAGAATACAAACACAATTAAGACAGAACTATTTCTATTTCCTCCCCTTGAATGCATCGATTACATCTACCTCTTTTTATAGAGGACTTAGAAATTTCTGGAGGAAACAACAGTAGCTGAGAAACATCTAGAATGATGGTGAAGTATTGGTTGGAAGAAAAGTCTAGATGGATGGTGCTAGAAGTTTCATAATTAACTGTGCTGGTTGGAAGTGGTTGGTGCCGACAGAGACTTTGTATAGGAGATAATTAATTATTTCCAACATCCCCCTATAAATTAATTATTGAATTGTTTAAGATATCCCCCCATAATATAGAAACGATGGGTCCTGGCTTAGAGCCTTGTTAGGTACCCATTTACAATCACTTATCCAATTCTTCACATTGTTTCCCCAATCCCTCATTGTTGGGTTTTCACGGATTACCCCTAACCAATGTGCAAGTTTGATGTACTTTTTCAGTTACCACAAACTTTGCACTCAAGTGGTTTTAGTTCACCACAAACCTCACACATGAAATAAGAAAGTGGTTTAAAGATGACCACGAACCTCACAAAAAATGGTTTCAGGATTACCACAAACCAAGCACTCACTGGTTCTAATGACCATAAATCATCATTGCGGGGAAACCATCATCACTCTGGGATTTTCTCGATTTGCACCTGCATGAAAAGTGATTATTGAGTCCATATGAAAAGAAATCCATCTACTGAGATACATGGGTGCCCAGCCGCTGTACTCGCTAATTCTATAGGACTCCTTTTCGGATACATGGTTCATCAATAAGTTAAAGCAAAAAAAAAAAACTTTTGGGGGTGTCGGGTACAACCGACAATGCACCCCTTACATCAAATCAGGTACAATACATTCTTCAAATTCCTGATTGCACACTATTTGTATTGGCCTCTTTTCAAGAGCTTCCCAAATATTATCAATCACTTCAAAAAATGAGAACATTGATATCTTGAGGGATATCTCAAATACAATAGCAAAGGAAAAAACAGAGAAAACAGGGGGCATACACTACACCAAAAAAACAGATCCTTTTTAAAAAAATTTAAACAGTTAATTACCCCCTTAATCCGTTCAGCGATCTGACTTTGTTACTTACAGCTTTAGCGCACATATGATTTTTCTTGAGTAACATGAGAGATCTGCTATTTTACAACTCACTGGTTTCTATTACTAATCTCTTTCTTACTGATATTTCTTCTATCACCACTTAAACTTCTGATGAAAAATTGTGGACAAATTAAATGGAACACAATAACCTTACCAATATTTTCTCAGCTTCTGAAACTTACACAGTCCACAGATCTCTTGGCAGCACATTTCTCCTTGCAATAACCAGCTTTTAGCAGACACGATTACTCAGATTTTAATGATGCAGCCACCTCTTCTCAATGTCTTCATTAGGAACTACTCCTTTTCAAACTGGCAGAGATCTCCCTTGGGCTGGGGCCTTTACACAAGCTGGAAACAAATTCTTTTGCAAAAACCCTGTTCTGGGCTGCACTTAATCTTCTACCATTGATTCCACTTTTCTTGCAAACAGGGAAGCTTCTTGTTTGGCTGCCACTAACATCTTCAAGCTCCTTCAATGGCAACTGATAAACCCTCAGCTCTGATGCCATGTTGAAGAGGAGGATACAAACACAATTAAGACAGAACTATTTCTATTTCCTCCCCTTGAATGCATCGATTACATCTACCTCTTTTTATAGAGGACTTAGAAATTTCTGGAGGAAACAACAGTATCTGAGAAACATCTAGAATGATGGTGAAGTATTGGTTGGAAGAAAAGTCTAGATGGATGGTGCTAGAAGTTTCATAATTAACTGTGCTGGTAGGAAGTGGTTGGTGCTGACAGAGACTTTGTATAGGAGATAATTAATTATTTCCAGCAGGAAGACATTTGGTTTATCTTTTCAACATTCAATATTACAATCTTTAAATGCTTTGTTCCACAGCATAATGAATTCTGTTGCCAAGGTATTCTTCTCCTGTGTGTTTGTTACATTCGATTGCCTTCCCATATATTATTTTGCAAGATTTGTGTCACTTTATCCATGTTTTCCAATAAATCAAGAGTGATATCAAGTTGTTGGGTATAGTTTTGCTACAAATCTAATGAATATTTCAAAACCCTTTCTTACTAAACTATATATGGTGGCCAAAATTTGAATTTAGTTTGAACCAGATCTACAACGCAATGAATTCTTAGTTTTAAAATTAGAATTCCTATCCTCAATATCATATTGTGCAAAAATTGGAACGGCATTTTGTACTATGAAGTTTTATTACTACGTGCAAAATTATATGTACAGAAGGCCATTTCATTCAGTAAATGAATGTATGCCTGTATCTGCAATTGTTGGAAGGCAATATCCAAGTAGAAGAGGTTACACACTACACAGAGAAGAGTGTTTAATCACTTAGTTTCAATTGATGTACCCACCGATAAAATCATTTCATGCTCCTAATAACCAATGCAGTAGTGATTCCCACTAAATAAACCAATTACTAATCTTATGAGTGAGGGAATCTGCGAAAAATAGAACATACAATGCAAGATCTGGAATAATTTAGTTGAGTAACATTTGGATTCGAGTATACTTATATTAGGTAAATAATAAATTACATCTGTTTTAACTCATCTAGATTGTGTATCTGACACTTTGTTGGGTTCAAAGATGTAAAATTTAAATGCAATTACTGTTATCAGTTCTTTTTAGATAATTTTTTTAAGGTGAAGTTGGTTAGATGCTACATATTGTGTATGCTTGTCACAGAACACATTGTCTGTCTTTGATATTGCTGTGTTTCTTCTGCCTTTTTTCTTCAGGTCCCAGGAATCCTTTTCACCCCAATTTGTCCACATTCATTGTCATTCAGACCCCTCATTTTACCTGAATATGTTACTATTCGTGTGCAAGTCCCCTACAATAGCAGAGGCCAAGCATGGGCCTCCTTTGATGGCAAGGACCGAAAGCAGCTTAAGGCAGGTGATGCGCTTCTTTGTAGCATGGCTCCTTGGCCTGTGCCAACTGCATGCCAGGTGGATTCTACACATGACTTCTTGCGTAGTGTTTGTGAAGGGCTACATTGGAATTTGAGGAAGAAACAATCCTTTGATGGCCCTCGAGAAATATAATGCTTCGTAGTTAATATATTTTTTCATTCCTCTTTTAGACAATTTGTCATAAGAGCCTTCTTCAAGGCCAAAGACAATCTTGAGTTGTTCTCATGGATCTACCCCTGTAATATTCACTTAGGGTGATGGTAATTATACTAATTTCTATTAATCTTCTCACTCATTTTCATAATTGTAACATATGATGTAATGATAAATAAAAAAATAAAACCAAATATATTTATGTAAATCTTGTTTGGGAATCAGATATTTATAAGAAAACTGCAATACAACAGGTAATATTTTCACCATTGATATTCCTTTATATGAAGCACCCATAAGATTTTGTGTACCATATTTTGTACATTTTCTATGTTGTTTTTAATGCGTAAGTAAATAATATAAGCATGGTTTATATTTTAAACTTACAAAATGACATTAAATAATGAACATTGCGTGTATATTACTGCATATTGTTCTTCAGGGTAAAATCCTGGCATAGTTGTATTGGTTTAAACTTTAAAGTTTAAACCATTTGAATTTGTAGATTATGCAAATTAGGGTAATAGCGATGATATCTAGTGGAGTGTCATTTTTCAAAATAATAAAAGAGTTTAATATCAATAGGAGAATGCCATTTTTCGAAGTAACAGAACAAGGGGGCAAAGAGTGTAAGAGAATGGAAGATCTATTTTATCGAGTCCTTTCGGTATACCGTTGGGTAATGTGTAGGTGTTTAGTGTAACTTGTATATTTAAATGTGCCTTGCACTTTAACGTGGACTAATAATTGTACAAAGGATAGAACTTTAACAGGTTAACCTACCGTTCTACAAGTTGTTGAGAAGTGTATAAATAGTGGTTATGTTTCCTACCTTTTCAGTCTCTTCGCTTGTATAATTTTTCTAACATTTATTTCCATTTTAGTATCATATATGTTTTTTCTGTTATTCGTTTGATTATGAACTTTAGTTTCTAAACCTTTCTGCTCCTTAGAATGAGGGTTCTTGGATTACAAATTTTCATTTTGTATTGGGATGCTAGTTTCTTTCCTTTGTAATGCCACCTCTTTTCTAAAATAGAGTCTAAGAAGATTTGGTAAAGGAAAATGATGTAATGTCCCTGATATGGAGCTAAGGGATTAATAATGGTATAAAATGATTAATTAAATAAGAGACTAAAAAGCTAAAGTTCAAGCAAATATTATTTTAATTATTCGTTAAATAAATGGTAAACTTAATGCTTAAATCAAGTTACCTAAAAATTAGGATTTATGGAGGAGTTTGCTGCTTTTTGGAAGGAGAGTCTTTATAAAGGGGCTGAGGGCAATTAGAAGGCATGAATTATGTTATTATGTTTTATTGATGATTTTTATCTCTGCAACGCTTATGGTATTCTCTGCAATTGCCAAAGTTACAATACGAAAACCTTGTAAGCAACAATCTAGACGTAGCCCCATGTCTGCAATAATCTGTTGGTTCTATTCAGAAGACATTGTAGTTATCATTTGAGATTCATGATTTGGGATTGGTGAGGAAATCTCCTGCAGTAAGTATTAAGGTTGCCATTACTGCACATTCAGATCGAAAATCAGCTATAGGATCAAATCATACCGCAAAAGTTTTGGGTTTGATTTATATAAGAAATTATCAAATTTGTAGCCCTGGGCATCACACAATAAATGGGTATGCTTTGTATCCATAATTTGAAATTAAAACCTTAGCTAGAGTCTCCGATTGAGAATCATTTACTAGTTCGCTTATTTTGGTGCTCTTATTGTATGAAATAAATTTTTGATCAATCTATGGATACCTCGTGAATAAATTGTCTTTTTGGGTTTAACTGTGATTTTTCCCTGCTATTGCCAAAAATCTTAAGGATATTTCAGTGGTATCAGAGCACAATGACCTTGCTAGCTTGTGAGTGTTTATATTGCATGTCAACTTTTTTAGTTGAATTTCATAGATTTTTCAGTTGCATTTCAACTTTTTCAGTTGTGTCAACTTTTTTCGTTGCATGTCAGAAATTATGGTTGCTTTTTGCTCCTAATCTAATGCATGTAAGTATAAAGTGATTCTATGCAGTCTAGAGGGTTTGAATCATACATATATAATACTAGAAGTCATTCTGGATAGCAAGTGGACGAGATTGGAAGCAACCCAGTGGAAACAGGAATGGAAGAACTAGAAAATGAAATTGTTGCCACTAAAATTGCTAAGTGGTATAATAGATATCAAATGAGGAAGAATCTTCTAACATTTTAGGAATATCAAAATTTGTCAAGGTTGGCTATTCCTATGAATGAGGAGGTTATTATAATTTTTGATGAATATTTAAGTGAACCCGAGGAGGTTAAGGCTACCGAATCTTTTGATAGATATTACATAAGAAAAAGAAGAAGAAATGAATTTTGAATTAGAATCTCAATTAGAGGCAAAAGAAGGGCAAGTTCAAGAGGATATGAACAAGCAAGAAGCAACAATTACAACCTCAATTGAGGGACACATGGGTCTTCACGGTAGCCACGAGGTGGAGGAAGATGCTTCCACAGAGTTTGTCAACTCTACTTTGATTGATCAATTACATGAGGATGTGGATTCCACCTATATTCCCTCGCGCAAGACAACTCTACTATCCATTGGTAAGAAATCACCTTGTGCGAACGTATGGCCATGTAGTGTTGTAGATTTCACTTGTCTCATTTGTATTCTTGTAATGGAGGATTGCTTGTTGAAGTCACATGAAACATTTTGCTTTAGAGAGTTGATTGTAGGGAATAGAAGATTGCCTAACCATAAGGTTTTACAATATGATAATGTTTGGTTCGTCATGATGATTTCACCATGGTTGTGGTTGGAGGCAAAGATCACAATTGACATGCAGGTTTGGAATGTCTATCTTTCTCAAGATAGTGCGGCCTTTGGCCAAGATAAAATCAATGATATGCAAGCTACGATTCATGGTACACAATGTACAAGCATGGGACATAATGATGCGGATGATACATCCCGCCATAAGTTCGATTGTGTACTTTGGAGTAGCTGATATAAAACATTGCCAAAGGTTGAATGAAGATTGGTTACATAGATCTACCCAAGCAAAGAAGCTTGCTAGCTGAGAAAGACAACTTCTTCTAAGGGTCAAAAAGCGATGCAATCAACTAGATCACACAACTGAACAAAGGAAATCGGATCTTAGATCTTTAATTCTTCCAAGGGAAGTAGAGGACAACAAAGACATCTTGAAGAGGTATGAGTATAATTCTAATTTTCTGAGCTTGGTCAACAATTATCTTTCATCTCATGAGTCAAACTTTGAACCTTGGGTTGGGAACATTCAAGGTGGGATGATCAAGTGTGAATGTAATGAGCCTACCTGGCTCTTCCTTGCAAACTCAACAATTTTTCTTCACAAGATAAAATAAACTATACTTCTTCCTTTGAGAACAAATACTAAACCCTTTTAAACATTTTTCAAAATTTAAAAGCAAATAATAATTTTGCCAGGAAAGGCTAAACTCCTTTGTATGCAAATACTAAATATTAATTTGCAAAGTAATTTGGAAAGTATGTTTATAATCTCTTGTGTTTTGTGAGAGACTTTCCAATATAAAAATGTCACAAACAAACAACAGTCTATTTTGTCTTTTCTGAATTCTGGAAAAGTAATTCAATCATTACAACCAAATTCAAATGTTGTATGTTTAACAAACTGAACATACCATTAAAGTGTTTAATGATGCAAAGTGTCTATATGTTGTCCCACGTCCAACCTTAATCCTCATGCCTGTTGTTAATTTATTGTTTGAATGCATGCAGCTGATGAAAGGAACAGACCAGGACCCCCACGATAACCTTCAAATGCATATGGCTGGTGAAAAGGACAGACCAACGCCCCCACGATAACCTTCAAATGCATACGGCTGGTGAAAAGGACAAACCAACACCCCACGATACCCTCCAATATTGAAAATGCCTCAGCAAACGTCTTCTCCTAGCTCACATATGGTCATCAATAATGATGCCACATGATCATAGCACTCATGGCGTTCAATCAACCACTCCCACACGATTCACAAATCAGGACACTCCTAAAGGAATTATGAAATGATTCTAGACGTACAATTGCAGATCGATTCAAGTCTCCAGTAAACCAACCACAAAATGTGGGATTCAAACGTTCCAGCAAATGATATCAGAATTAAATAAATTTGCACCCTCAGTGTGCATAAACAAACTCCAGAACTCCTCTCTTAGATACAAATGAAACACAGTAGAGAGATAAAGCAAATGTTTACTTCATCACATTTACAAGAATGTAGAACGTAGAAACCCTAATACTTCAGCAAGGGCACAATTTAGAAATTCTGGCACAGAGCCACAAAGTCAAAAGTTTAATCAATAATCGAATGCCTTTTCTTATCAAATGGGCTCATATTTATAATCCTCCATTGACAAAAGTTTCCCAAATGAATTCCACTCAACACAACTCTTTTTTAGCAACTTCCTTTAAAACCATTATTAAAATAAAGTATCATTATAATAATGTGACTTAGGCTTATAATCAATTAAATAAATGGCCCCTTCCAATGATGACTCAACCCTCAACCTAAGTGAAATTATAAAGTTAATTTATAACTTTATAATAAGCCATTTAATGATTTAATAATAATTTGGCCACTAAAATTTAATAACTCCTAAAATACTCATCATTTTAATATGACGTCTGAAATAGGAGTCGCCTATTATTTCTTCATGTGGCCAAATGCACTTTCCAAAAATAGAAAGGGTCCATCTCAATCAACACTCGACTTACCACAAATAGTAAGCACACCAAAACTAAGCTCAAACGAAGTCCAATTTGAGCCAAACGAAGACCAACCTGTAACTTACTGAATTGTGGGGAAGACAAGACCCTCCCAAGCGAAGTCTGTGCCTTAGAATATCCTCTGTTTGCAATAATTAGCCTATGAGGATCACAATAATAGGCTAAACTCTTAAACTCAGATGCTGACAGAAACGGGGACATTACAATGAAGTTGATCATTCTCTACCTAGAGTTGATGAGATATTTGGTTGCATACATAGTGGACCAGCCACAAAAATCCTATCTTTGTTGAGAGATAGAAACATCTCCCATTCATCAGTGGACTTGTCACCTCTTTCATATGATGGGGCAACAATGTACATATTGATTGGACATTCAATCTTTTTAGATATTACATTGGGCTATGAGGATCAAAAGGTAAGGGACTTCGTTGGTTGCATGGCTAAACAAAATAATTACTTAGCAACCTTTAATGAAGGCACACTAATTTGTGGAAATATAGATAAAGTTACAACAACTGTTTGGAGGTCTTGGAGAAGTATTCAACACACTTTCCTTGTTGAAGATTGGCTCATTCATGAATTCCTAACATCGTTGGTTGTTGGTTGTTACTTCATTTGGAGTGAAGTTCTCAGCTAGTTAGATGATGTAGAGGTTCACAGCTGCAACATAATAAGTATTGACATGATGGATGGATATGACAGTGCAAAAATTTAGGATCCTAGTATCGACATGTGTGGTGCATTTCTTGAGTGGTATTCAAGATATAAAGAAGATACCTTTAGCATTGACATTCAAGATATAAAGGTTGAGCATGAAGTTTACAAGAAAAAGGTGCTTGCCTCAACTGAAGATTTTCCACCAAGGATTGAGTTTAGACATTTTGGAGCAGTTGGTATAATTCAGTCCCAAATGATGAATGATGATGACTCCTTGGTATTATATTACTACTTCATCGCATACAATAGCTTCTATATTTAGGATCCAGGTATTGAGCGACTGGGTGTATTGTTTAACATATATTCCAGTACGTTGCTTCACGATTTGTGGTAAACTGGCATTGATATCAGAGTAGTGCAACGTTTTGGTGAAGTAGTGTTCCCGAGGTTGACATGGGATTCAGACATTTGATTTCAGCATGCAGGTGAGGATTGCTTGAGGTCAAGCAATCTCGTGGTGGGAAGATTTGTAATGTCCCCGATATGGAGCCAAGGGATTAATAAAGGTATAAATGATTATTAAATAAAAGGCCAAAAAGCTAAAGTCCCAACAAATATTATTTTCATTATTCATTATGGGGCCACACATTAAGTTACTATTTTTCAATCATAGACGTGGGGCCACTTTAAGTTTTAAATGAATTTCCTTGGTGACTTATTCTTGGATGAATTTTTAATAAATGGTAAACTTAATGCTTAAGTCAAGTCACCTAAAAGTCAAGATTTATGGAGGAGTTCACTACTTTTGGAAGGAGAGTCTTTATAAAGGGGTTGAGGGCAATTATAAGACATGGATTATGTTATTATGTTTTATTGGTGATTTTTTATCTCAGCGGCGCTTATGGTATTCTCTGCAATTACCAGAAAGTTATAGGACGAAAACCCTGTAAGCAACAGTCTGGATGTATCCCTAGGTCTGCAGTATTCTGTTGG
Source organism: Thuja plicata (assembly GCA_018584345.1). Classification (NCBI taxonomy): domain Eukaryota; kingdom Viridiplantae; phylum Streptophyta; class Pinopsida; order Cupressales; family Cupressaceae; genus Thuja; species Thuja plicata. Next base: position 729,838 of record MU225946.1, read on the forward strand.
TTCTATTCAGAGGACAACATAGTTATCATCTGAGATTCACGATTTGAGATTGGTGAGGAAATCACCTGCAACAAGTATTATGGTTTCCATTACTACACATTCGGATCGAATCAGCTATAGGAGCAGATCATATCACAGAAGTTGTTTTGGGTATGGTTTATATCAAAAGTTATCAAATTTCTAGGCCTGGGCGTCACACAATAAAATGGGTATGCCTTGTATCCATCATTTGAAATTAAAACCTTAGTTGGAGTCTCTGGTTGAGAATCATTTACTAGTTCGATTACTTTGGTGCTATTATTGTATGAAATAAATTTTTGATTAGTATATGGATACCTCATGAGTAAATTGTGTTTTTGGGCTTAACTGTGATTTTTACCTGCTATTAACAAAAATATTAAGCAAGGATATTTCAAATGATTGCTAATTTGAATTGCTCGTGAAGTGTTAGGTATGTAAGAAATTTTTTCGAGGGTGTTATGTTCGTAGAGCTCGCACAATGAAAATCCATGTTCAAGTGCAACATGGATTATATTTGATTGCATTGTTGGATTCCTTGTGAAATGGTTTATTTTGGCTGCCAAAAATCACCTTGAGAGGTCGTTGAGGTTTAATAGTTTGAGGGGAAATAAGGTTACGTTGGAAATTATGAGCATAACTTGTAGTGAGTAAGAATAATACTTATATAAACGAGTGGGGGTTGGGGAGCTGAGCAGTAACAACAATCTTGTGACAATTGGTGAATGCTAACGATAATTTTTGCATGGGTTAAGAAAAAGATTGACACATCCATTGTTTGTTGTGTGTGTGACACAAAAAATATAGGTTTAGGGTTTGACAAGACCAACACAAAGGCACTCAAGGACTATATAGGTTCAAGGTTTGAGGTGGTATGACGTTCTTGTTTAAAATGGAAAAGCAAATGAGTACATTTGAGGCAGTGATTTGGTGCTTGATGTGGATGATGATGTTGTGGTGAGTATGGTAGTTAAAAGTTTGTCATTGAAATGAATAGTATTGGAAGTAATTGAATGTGCATTTGTTCAAGGGGTTACATGGTAGAAGCTTCTGATATAGGTGTCTTCTCATCAATTGAAAAGAAAACTTGATCAAAAGTGTTACTAAGACAATCATAGTTGTCAAGTGTAAAAATGGTTTACAATGAGTTGAGTTAATGTTTATGGCCATCAAAGTTTGAAGCAATATGATCTTTGAAACAATAGTTAGTGAACGATAAAATCCATTGCATATATTTGTGTGTTTCCTCAAAGTTCTGATGTAGAGAAGATAGTTGGGGTGTGATGTATAAGGGTCTACAATGTAGGTTTTTCAATCTTGTCTTCATGGTAATAGGAATAGAGCAATGTGTGACATGATCTTCAATAAGCTAGCAACGACCGAACAATAAGCTAATATTGTTTTAAGAATGATTTCTAAAAGTCATATCTTAGGTCAATGCACACTTATTCAAAGGTGCAGGTTTGAAGATCCAAGATTAGTTGTTTAAATGACAATGACTAATTCCCACAACAACATTTGACAAACATCTAACAGTATAGGTTTCAATGTAACTGTTTCTTCTAACTATTTGATGAAGATTGAAATATGCAGAAGTTTTTTTAGTAAGGTGTTGATACAAAGTGTAATCTGTAGAGACAAACATAGTGAAAGTTATCATAGTTCAATGATGCAGTAACATGCATATTGAATCTATGTTGAAAGAAAGAAGATGATAAGAACTTAAGTGATAGATTGCCTTCTTTTTACAAATATTATTTAAAAATGAAAGATTTAGTGTTAACACTATATTTGCAAAGTTGATTGTGATAATGCATAAGAAAGTGATGAATGTTGTGTATTGTAATATTTTGCAAATTAGAGAATATTTTTTAGTGATATGTAATGAAACAGAGTAACCTTTTGAATCAAGATTATTTCCTCTTAAGATCTTTGTAAGGGAGTTGGTGCTCCTAGGGTTGGTTCCCAGAATGTAACTAGTGAAGTTTTGATTAGTGAGATCTTTGTAAGGGGTTGGTGCCTTGAATGTAGCCACCGAGGCTTGTTTTGCCAGTGAGACATATTTGTAACTAGTGATGTTTTCATGGTCAATGAGGCTTAATGAAGTTTATTACTTAGTGGTTTTTTTCCCTTCAAGGGGTTTCCACTCAAACACTAGTGTTATGTGATGTGCATATATGATTCAATTGTCACGTGGATTGATATATGCCTTTATGTTGTTGCTTTTTGTTGATAGTTAGATTTATGTTTGCATGCCACTTATTTCAAAGCATCTACATGTTTAATAAATTGATTTTATAGACCACTGATTTACCCCCCCTCTCAGTGGTCTGAGGTATTCCAACAATTGGTATCAAAGTAGTTGGTTCCTATAAGAAGTCTAATCAACTTAGGTTGATCTTGGAAAATGAATACCATGGGTAAGAAATGTATAAATAATTTTTCTTCTAAAAAGGTGAAAGGTTTGCCTAAAAAGAAAGAGTTGTCTAATACAAAAGTTGATGAGTTTTCTAATGATCTTGATTCTAAAGAATGTAATACAAATATGATGGATGATGAATCTAAATTCATGGAGATTGCAAATGAACATCAGGGTGATCAAGTAACTGATGTAGAAGGAGTAGTTGATCTTGAAGAAAAACTTGTTGGTGCCCTAGTTAAGAACATGAATCTTAGATAGGAGAATCATAAACTCAAGATACAACTTCAAGAAATTTTTTTATAATGAAGTGTTAGTTGGAGGTCATGAAGAATTTGAGAAACTAATTGCTAAGCTATAGTCAGGTCAAAGAACCATACAATATGAAGGAGGATAATTCTTTGTTAAAATAACAAGCCTTGAAAGACAGTGAATTGTTCAAAGATAGACTTAAAGATTCAGACAAATTAATTATCAGTCTAAAAATAAAGGATGAAAAGGAAAAAAGGATAGTAGATATGGAAAAATCTGAATTGGAAGTCAAAACAAATGATTGCCACAAACTAGAAGGAAAAATAATATCTCTGAAAGATGAAGTTGAGAAATATAAATTCCAGTCTGACAAATTTTAGAAGTTTGAGAGCAACAAGAACATGCTGGATGCAATGCTGAATAAGAAAAAAACATTCCAAGGTTCCTATTGGTTTAGGACATGAGATAGAGAAAATTTCTGCAGTTGGAGATATGTCAAGATGTAAGATAGAATTTGTAGCTACAAAGATAGATGAAAAAGTATAGAGCTTTAAGGTCAAAGAAACTCCAAGAAAGAAGATAGATCTAAGTTATCATGATGTTTCTCCTAACATTGAAGAAAAAATGAAATTAGAAGATAAGATCGATGATAGTGGATAGTTCAAGGTCATCAACAAGTCCGCAGGATCTCCATCTACTTGTCAAGATCAATTGATGAGGTTCAATATTCCTTTCTTGGTTATTGTTATTCATGTGTAATAATTATGGACATAAAGAACTTATTTGTAGAAAAAGGTCTAAGAGGAGTCAATTTGCATTCTCTAGAAATATGAAGGTAGCGTGTCACAAGTGTAATCACTTTGGTCACAAGGTAAGAGAGAGAAAAATACAAAGTGAAAACCCTCATAAATGGAGAAGAAATCATAATGTTGTATGCTATAGGTGAAAAAACTATGGGCACATAGCTCAACAACGCAATTAGGTTTATGTAAAAAAATGTAAAGAATACAAGACAAAGGAAACCAAGAACAAACAGAGATCTACAATGGTGCGACAAAGGAAACACAATCACAGTGATGAGAGAGAAAAAATGATGAAACCATGATATTTCAAGATTGTCAAAGTCAAAACAAATATGTCTAATGAAAAGTTCAAAGCAGTCAGGGACCCAAGACATAGTGAACACAAATGCCAATGTAAAAATTAATGACACGATCAATAATTTGAAAGGAATATTCATGACAAAGTTTGTCTTCTCTTCTATAAACACTTGATATAGATATGAATTTGGTGTATTAGCAGAGATTGAGTTAGTGATGTTGATGTACTATCATAAAGATTTTGGAGTGTGTTGATATAATTTTAACAATTATTGCTTGTAAGTAATGTTTAGTGTTACTTGTTGCTTATTGAAGTCACAAATATCAACAATGAGTAGTATTGTTGACTAAGATCATAGTAAATGATAATTATTGACAGTATGTGTTCAGTCTATAAATATGTTTACAAAAAATCTGTGTGGTCACTTGTTACGAAAAGGAGATGGTTTGATTTTGTTCCTAATTCTCTGTTTCAGTTTTGAACCACTTGTATTTCTTGTGTAGGTATAAGACATGATGCCAATCTTTTGACAACCTTTACCAAAATGTGTCATGATGAATAAGGTATAGAGTAATCAAAAAATAATATTATAATATGATTCACAACGCTTTTGTGATAGTGTCCTTTAGTCAAGTGGAGTGTAATCTGCCTTGAAGTTTAAATTATTGTTTTAAAGAGACAAGTTATTGTTATGGAGACTAGAGACATGTATGCAAGCCAATGTTTTTGATTAAGGTAACGACAGGTTTTGAAGGGGCCCTGAAACCCTTTACAAAAGACCAAAAGATAGACAACGAAGGACAAAGAAACAATGAATTGTCAAAAGAGACAGGAAACCAAGAGAGAGATAAACCCCAGATTTAACAGAAAATTACATTACACAATATCAAAATAGATAACAAAAAAAGCTCCCAGCTGACGTATAGAAAAAAACAATCTAGTAACCCAAACTAAACAACTTCTAGTTGATCCTCCAGCATCTGAACTTCAACCATCTGGAGCTCCATACTCTAGATCGAGTCTCGTAATTTCTTGATATCTTTAGTTTGGACTTGGGCTTTCTTTTTAGTGCTGGAGAGAGTCCTAGATCCTGGGCCTGAAGTTTGAACCTCCTGAGGGCTATCTTCCTCCTGCCTAGCCTTGTCACTGTCATTACCATCCATAAGGGTATATAAAGATTTCAGATTATCCAGGGAATTATTCATACCCATTTTTCTAACAACAGTAAGCTTTTTGATGAGAACCTTGTTGTTGTTAATCTTATCATTAATGTTTCTAAGCTTTTTATCAACCATAGTACTGATCTTGGTAGCATCATTGCACATTGCACATTTTATCAACAATTTCCTCCAGCAGTCTCACTGTCAATGTTATCTTTCTCAATTTTCTCAGTTTCCTTGTCGAGGATGATATCCTCCTCAATGTTCTCCGTGTTGCCTTTGTCATTCTCCAGTTCCCATGTTTCCTTTTGGTGATCCTGAAAGTCTTGAATCTGGTCTTCCCCACCTTCAATATTAAGAGTGTGGTCATCATTGTGGGTTTTAGTGTCCCCCAACTCCCTCTGAGACTCCAGAGTTTCCTTCTTCTGTTCCTCATCACCATCCTTATTTATAGTGTGGTCTTCAATATGGGTGTCAATCACATTGTCAATTTCTTCCCTTATATCATCCAAATTTTTGTTCTCCAGATTCTGGGTCTCCTAGAAAGCATCTTTACCACTTGGAGACACATTGGAGGTCATGTCCTCATTTTTAGGCAACTTCCCAGTAAAACCCTCATCCTCAGATGACACAATTTCTTGTTCATCATCCGTTTTCATTCCCTCAATATCATCATAAATTGATAGAGATATATCCTCTTCAATAGGGCCTTTGCGGCTTTTTTTAGCAATTTCCTTACTAGGGCTCTTACCCTTAGACACCTCTAGACTTTTCCTCTTAGTACTCACAATAATTTTGGGAATGGGGTCGGGGATATGGTTCTTGACATAGTCAGTAATCAACAGGATTAATCCCTCGTGTAAAACAAGGGAAGACTTACTCCTATGGTCACTGATGCTCTGGTTGAGCAAGCTTAAGAGATAGAAGAGAAAACAAACCCTAATATTATGATGGAAATGGTTTACCATAACAAAATGATAATTGTAAACCTTAGAGTACCTGTTGTCCAATGTGAAGTACTCCATGATAGCCCGGATCACAAACTCCCAAATCCACTTAATATTTGACAGGTTTACATAATCATTGTCACCCTTCACAAGCATTGCCCTTTCTTCGTCAGTCTTAGGGAGTTTCTTATAGCCCTTGTTTCCTTCTTTTTTGTCTTTCAGAAAATGCTTCCCGTCCACCGGAAGGCCCGTTATTTCAGCAATCCGGTCCAAAGTGAGCTTGAGAGATTTGCCCAAGATATTGACAGTGTCATTCTCCCAGCCCTTTACAAAGGCTTTTGTCACCTCCTTGTCATTTCCATGGAGCCGCTTCAAATATATATGAACATTACCCTTCTTAAGCTTGTTCCACACATATTTTTCTTCCCTCCATTTACACTCCGTAGGTTCTTCTCTCTTCAAATCTCCACCCATGTCTTCTTCTTCTGCAATTAAAATTCTTTCATTGTTTTGTTTCATACTAGTATTCAGCACAAAATGAAAACCGATCTTCACAATGACAGAGTACTTAATGATAACCCATAAATCTTGCATCTTAAGTAAATCATCAATAATTTGATGTTTCACAATGCGCGACGCCGTCTCCATAGCCCTAATCAAATCATCATTAATCAAAATGATTAATGCAAATGACCTCATTTGCCTTATGATTGAGCCTTTCATAATTAAGTAATAATTCCGCCTCATTATTAATTTTTGCATTCCCATGCCACTTGCATGTGATATATTTCTTAACTCCAATGTTGGAAAGACAATCAACCACTTGATTCATTTCCCAAAAACAATGAGAAACATAAAATGATTTAAATTTCAAAGCCACATTAATAATCTTTGCAATGATATGTTCTATGGTCCAAGAAGCTTTATTCTTGCCTCTAATATTATTAATGATGTTTAGTGAGTGTCCCTCCAGCCAGACTTTTTCACATCCCATATCCTCTGCTAGCAAAATAATGCTGAGAGCTGACATAGCTTCGTCCCTATGCTTAGATTGTGTTCCCAAAGGAGATGCAATGGCCCCAATACAATTACCATTCTGGTCTCTAATTACTCTGCCTCCTCCAGCAATACCCAGGTTGCCCTTTGCAACCAATCAAAGTTAGCTTTAACCCAACCTTCAGGGGGTGATGTCCAAGTTACCAGAGATATCTGATTGATTTGATTGTTATTACTATCACTTTTCTTCTTACATATTCCCTCAAGTTTAGAAATAGATAAATTTTCTCCCAGCGCCCTATAAATCTGATTTCCAACCACTTCAGGAGAAGCCTGCTTTTATCTAAAAATTTTGTTGTTTCGCTCTTTCCAAATTCTCCGGCAGACATGAGGAGGAATGAGGAACCAAAGGTCTTTATCAATAAAGTTATGAGGAGGGTAACTCCATTGAGCAACAAAATCTCGCCAGACAAAAGGGAAACATCAACAGATATGCCATTTTCTAAAAATGATCTCCCATACTTTACGATTGAAAGGACAATGGAGCATGATATGATCACAAGATTCAAAGTTTTCAAAGAAAAGACTACATCTATTAACAATGTATATACCCCTCCTAGTGAGGTTATCAAGAGTCAACGGTTTGTTCTAAATTAAGAGCCAATAGAAGAAGTTAATTTTAGGTATGAGATTTTTATACCAAACAAAAGAGCAAGGAGGCCTTTCCTCTCTCTCTGACAAGATATTAACAGCAGAGGCCACAATATACTTCCCATCAGAAGTAGGATTCCACACTACCAAGTCCTTAATGTTATCTTTTATGTGCCAAGTCTACAACTCATGCTGGAGGGAAATGAGACTAGCATCAATATCTCCCAGATTCTTCCAGTTACTTTCCTGCCAGTAATCAGTAACTTTGGTGCCAATGGCTTCTTTGCATCTTTCAATAATTTGCTTCCAGTCTTGATTAGTTGACAGAGGCACTGAGTGGATCCATTCATCATCCCAAAACTCAATTCTACAACCATCTCCCAACTTCTATCTTTTTCCTTTCACAATAAGATCCTTATTTGATTTTATACTATTCCAAATGAAAGAACCATTAGTACTGTTGTCTTCCACTATAAAGTCCTCCACTGAATTGTTGAGAAAGAGATACTTACTTTTAATGATAGAATTCCACTCTTTTTGATCTCCATAAATCCTCCACAACTGTTTAGCCATGAGGGCTTTATTAAATTTTTAAATAGTCTGCAACCCAAGACCTCCCAGCTTTTTAGGCATACAAACTTTTTCCCATGACACAAGGCTCATTCTTTTCTTTTCCTCAACCCCAGACCAGAGGAATCTTTTCTAAATTTTTTCAATTTCATTAGCAATTTTATGGGGAATTTTAAATAAGCTCATTGAATAAATAGGGAGGTTCCGGAGGGTAGATTTTCGAAGTTGGAGTTTTCCAGCATTGCTGAGAAGCGCCCCTTTCCATCCAACAATTTTTTTGTTATATCTATCAATAAGAGCGTGCCAAAAAATTTCAGGAGGATTGGAGTAGAGGGACAGTCCTGTTAGATTTGATAAATGCAAATATTCCCAAGAACACTTGCATGCATGACAGTTACAAGACAGAAGCAAGACAAAAGAGAAAGAAGGCAAATATGGAGGCCAAAAAGCCAGAGATTGGAAAACCATGTTGAAAGAAATAAACTTCTATATTATCAACAATAGAATTACAAAATACAATCTCTGTTATGAAATGCAAAGAAGTGAATCCTTATAAAAGGAATCATGAAACCCTAAAGAATTATAAAGCTGCCTAAGTGAAAATTAAGCATAGAGTAATAACTTAACTAATTAAGTCAACATGATTTAATTAATAAGCAAGCTAAAGATTACTCTAACACCCCCCCCTTAAGTGTAACTTAGGGAGAAGCAAAACAGCTAAACTACTGCAGAAAGCAGGAAAGATGGGTCCCGGCAACAAGGCCTGATCAGGTACCCAAGACAAGAAAGAAAACTAGATGAAGGAAACTAAGCCTTCAATCTAGGGAAAAGATGTCCCAGAGAAAGGAACAAGAATGAGCAAGAAGCATCTCCGAAGCATGAAGCTGAAAACTCTGTCAGAAGAGACTGCTGGAACCCCCACTGAAGTGCATGATCAGGTAGAGAAGACAAAGTCTGAAGAGCTGATCAATCGAACCAAGAAGCAATAGAACCAACAGGTGAACCCCCCCATAATGTTGAACTGAGAGAGGTTACAGGAACACTGAAATGCAATACCAGAAACATCTGCAGAAGAAAGAACCAGGAACACCAACAGTGCAACAGAAGTACAAACACAGGATAAAGGGCGGTGTCATTGACACACAACATGGGCTAATATCATGGAAGGTACGCTCACTTGACAAAGGTGGATGCACCTAAAACGGCAAAAGCATCATAACCCCCCATGGCACTTTATAACAGAGTGCAAGTACTAAAACCATACAAGGTGTACAAGATCCCAGAAATGCAGAAGTAGGCACTTTATCTCAGTGTGATTATAGAAAAAAGATGCATCAGAAGGAGCATACAAGCTCAGAAGTCAGAAAGAAGAGTGAACCAGAAGTACAGTAGAAGAGATCCCAGGACCTGTAAACCCAAGCAATCCACCAGAGTGCATAAAATGCCAAACTCGGAGGAGAGAAAACTTGGAGAAGAATCTCAAAAAAATACCCCTACAACTGAGTAGTGCACTTAACCAGCTTTCCGACGATATCTCGTTTGCCAAAAACGGAGTCCGGATGAGCCAGATATGACTCCCGGAAGACAAAAATAGACATCGGACTTCAACAGCAAAAAATGCTATTGAAATGGCAGAACCCAAAAATCTAACCTCCATCATCGAAAATTTCTCAGAAAGAGCTTTCCGACGGTATATGGAAGTCAGAAAAAGACCCCCGGATGCTCAAGATAGAGCAAACAAGGCCCAGGTACCTCCAAAAACCCAAAAAAGGTAAAAAATGAGCCCCAGGGGCTAAAAAATTTGGGCCCCCAGGTGCATGGCGCGCTCAGGGGCTAAGCCCAGGCTCCTGGTCGCAGATATGACCATGGGCTAAAGAGGAGGGGCCGGGCCGGAGCCCCTGGTCCGTAAAAGGACCAGCCGCTTAACAAAAAGGGTCCGCGGGAGCTGCCGAAAGAGCCGCTCGGGCGGAGCGGTGCGGGAGCGGAGGCGGGGGCCGCAGGGGCGGCGGTGGCCGGGCGGCGGTGGGGGCCGTGGGGCGGCGGAGCCACTGAGGTGGGCGGAGGGGCCGCGGAGCGGCTGGATGCCGCGCAGGGAGGACGCCGGGCGACGGTGTTTCGCCGGAGGAGGGAATGCGCAGCCGGGGGTCGGGCCGCGGCGGCGCCCCACAAAAATCAAAGGCAGCGTTAAAAAAATGCCAAAAATCATTTAAAAAATGATTTTTAAATTTTTTTTTTTGATTTACGTGTCCGTACGGCCCTTAGGAGGCCAAACAAATTCGCCAGATGCCCCGGTGTCCAAAATGGATGAGTCTTATATGGATTCTGGGGTTTTTGGGCCTTCTGGACGCAACCGTGAGGTCGGTTTTGGTCCAGAGTGCCTCAAAAAATAAAGACCCCCAGAACAAATAAGAACTGCTAGAAAAACCTTTGAAACCCTCTGTGCTTCAATGAAGACCGAACAGTGAGCAGCAAGCGAGCTCTGATACCATGTTAGATTTGATAAATGCAAATCTTCCCAAGAAAACCTGCATGCATGACAGTTACAAGACAGAAGCAAGACAGAAGAGAAAGAAGGAAGCTATGGAGGCCAAAAAGACAGAGACTGGAAAACCATGTTGAAAGAAATAAACTTCTATATTATCAACAATAGAATTACAAAATACAATCTCTATTATGAAATGAAAAGAAGTGAATCCTTATAAAAGGAATCGCGAAACCCTAAAGGAAACCCTAAAGAATTATAAAGCTGCTTAAGTGAAACTTAAGCATAGAATAATAACTTAACTAATTAAATCAACATGATTTAATTAATAAGCAAGCTAAAGATTACTCTAACAAGTCCTAGGTAAGAAGAGGAGAGTTTTCCAATAGTACAACCAAGAATAGTAGACATTTTTATTTGTCTATTTTCAGGAGTATTAATAAAGAATATGGAACTCTTATTCCAATTGACAAGCTGACCAGTAGCCTCAGTATAGATAGATAGTCCTTTCTTCAGATTCCTGGCTTCTTTAATTATCGACTCTCCCATGATAAGAGTGTCATCCACAAATTGCTCATGAGAGAAAATGAGTCTAGCTGAGGAAGGTTGAATACATTTTATTTCCCCTTTTTCCACCATCTTATGTATATACCTTCCAAGGCACTTTGCAAGAATAGCAAAGAGGATAGGAGATATAGGATCTCCTTGTCTTAAGCCTCTGGAAGGTTTAAAAAAGGGAAAAGATTCCCCATTAACAATGACAGAGGAGGAGACAGTTGTAACAAGTTGCATGATAATTTTGATAACCCCCTTGTGAAAGCCAAAAGAGGACAACACCATCTGCAGAAAATGCAAGTCAACTCTGTCGTAAGCCTTTGAAAGGTCCAGTTTCATCATGAAGCCCTATTTTTTAGCCTTCTCTAGAGAATGAATATTCTCATGAGACACAATGATAGAATCAAGGATTTGTCTCCCAGGAACAAAGCCATTTTTCTGAGGGGATATAATATTTGGTAGCAGCTGGAGAAGTCTGGAGGTAATAACTTTGGACATGATTTTGTAAAGAGAGTTGCACGGGATGATAGGTCTAAATTCTTCCACCGTGTTAGCTCCAGGTTTCTTAGGAATCAGAACTAGGAAAGTTGCATTTAATTCCCTGAGAAGACACTTAGAACCAAAGAATTCTTTAACAGCTTCCTGAACATCTTGACTAATAATATCCCAGTATTGCTGGAAAAACATCATAGGGAAGCCATCAGGACCCATAGATTTTTCTCCTTCGAAAGATAAAACAACATTCCTGATCTCCATATTTGAAGGAATAGCTTGGAGAATCTTGTTAGAAGCTTCATCTACCAGCTTAGGGATGACATTAAGAATTTCTTCCTGATTAGGTCTATTCAGATTATTATCCTTTTCAAGCAGCTCAGAGAAGTATCTAACCATTTCAGATCTGATTTCCTCCTCCTTCCGAATAGTTTTTCCTTTGGAGTGGAGATTAGTTATCCTATTAATAGCTTTGTGTTTCAAAGTCGTCATATGGAAAAATCTAGTATTTTTATCCCCTGCCTTGAGCCAAAGAGCTCTAGATCTCTGTCTCCAGAAAGCCTCCTCCTTGGATATAATATTATGATAATCAGCAATCAGAATGTTTTCCTTAGTTTTAGTTTCCTCTGAGAAATCCTCTTTCTAGATGTTGTTCTGAATTTCCTTAATATCATTCTGCAGCTTACCTTTTTGACTGAAAATATCCCCAAACACTTCCTTGTTCCATATTTTCAAATTGCTTTTAATAGTGTTCAGTTTCTTAGCCATTCTATACATTGCTCCCCCTTCCACCGTGTAATTCCACCATTCCTCAATCTTTTTTTCTAGGTTAGGGTGAGCAAGCCACATTCTTTCAAATCTGAAGGGAAAGTTCTTTCTGCTATGGATCTGATTGATATTTAGGGATATTGGATAGTGATCAGATCCAATATGAAGCTTGGAAGAAAGAGTGCATAAATACCTAGCCATCCAGTCATTGGTTAAGAGGGCTCTATCCAGTTTAACCTGAATTAAGTCTTTCCCAATATGTCTATTAGACCAGGTATAGTCAATGCCCTCCAAGTCAATATCTAACAGAGCTTCCTCATTGATAAATTCCATAAGGTCAGATCTACTGTCCAGTTGGGAGAGAGTCCCTCCCATTTTTTCGTCATTCTTGAGTGGAGTGTTTAAATTTCCCATAAGCATCCAGCTAGTTTCTTGGAACAGACTACGGAGATCTTTCAGTATTTGCATATAGTTTAGTCTACCACCTCTAGTATTAGGAGCATAAACATTGATCATATTCCAACAATAGTTATCCTTAAGATAAGTGATTTTAACCAAAAGTATGATTTTTTCACTATAAATTAAGTTGCACACAACATTTTTATTATTCCAGAATATCCCTATTCCTCCTGAAGCACCATTTGAACCACCACCTAGGCTCTCATAACCTTTAGAAACATGCATTCTTTCCAGTTTCTCTTTAGTCATTTTAGTTTCTTGAATAAGAAGAATATCAAGTTTACTATCTCTAACCATATTCCTAAGAACATCCTGTTTGTGGAGGCTATTAAGCCCTCTTATATTCCAAGAGATGAATTTCATCTTAAAGGCTTGGGGAACATATTTCAGGGATGGTACATTGTTTGCTTGTCATGCCCAAAAATTTACATCAAAAAAAAAATGCAATAACTTTTTTTTTTAAAGGACAATAATGTTTTGGTGAAAGCAGCTTGGAAATTAAATCAAATTTCCTAAGCTAGGTTTAAAGTGTACCACACTAGAGTGATATTATATGCTAGAGGCAAGAACTAGGTTTGGGGTTGAGGGGGAATCATGATTGCACATCAACATCCTTCAACCCACTAATTTTCAATAACCAGGGTTCCAGTTGTTCAAGTACTCTAGTTAGGTTCTTGACCTAACCAAATCTTGAATACGAAGGTGAACCATAATGGGGCAAACTGAATTTCAATCTACTAAAGTCTCCTTTAAAACATGAAGGTTATGATTTGACAAGTGAACTATTGCTACTAAAGTGATCATAGAAGAATCATATGCATATTTAAAAGGGATAGGAGATATGAACCACATTCATGTTAAATGCTTTTAAAACAAAGTTTAAATCCATATTTTAACAGTTCTAGTAATAATATAACATACCATTTTACTAAATCCACCATTCATGATTCTACTAGGTATAATGTTTAACTAAATACAAGAAGGCAATGCAACAACTTTAAACATTAGCATTTCCTAGTATTGAAATGACAATCATATGGAGATGTTGCAGACCTGGGTTTTCTCTTCCTTGCCTGTATATCATATTCTCCTTGCCTCATCTATTTCCTGCATCTGTATATATCGCTACATAGCTAGATGCATGATTTAAAATTCATTGGTGACAACATACATGATCGTAAGATTAGCTACATCAATATCATAGCGAAATCAATCATAAGTTATTTGAAACAAGTATCGTAAAGAGTTACAAACTATGAAAAATATTGGTAAAGGGGTGGCAAGATCAAGGAAGAACTCAGAAGTACAAGACCTAAAGGCTAGACCTAATACCTCGGGGGCTCATCGTAGATGGCCTTGCCTACGTACTCACAGAGACTTCGTAGTTCGGGTTTACATAACTTAATCCAATTACTACCGGGCATGCCCAAATGGGGTACAAATCACTTCAGAAATCAATTGTGGAATATGTTAGGGAGTATGAATAAATGCTAATATATTTTCATTTGGATGCCAAATTAACAAGGTATAGATTTGAGAGGATTTATAATAATATCTCGAGACAAATTCAAAATAGAATCTACATTGTACATTCTATTTGACAACAAGATAGATCTAGAGATTGACTTTCTTTTAGATCGCATTAGGACCATAATTCAAATATTATTTCATTAAAATGATAAGAAATTTTTGAACCAAATGCGTGCTCTCATTGTCAAAATGTTTTATTCCAAAATCCTTGATGTTTTATTTGAGATATTATTATGTGCTAAACTCTTATAATATATAAAGGTCGATTATTATTTGTCAACAAATTAACTCTAATTGATTTCACAACAAAATAAAGTATTTCAATCATTACTTCTAATCAAAACACATGCTTAGCCCTAACTTTTTTGTAATGAAATTATGAATTCAACCTATTCTTTGTTCAAATAATTGTTTGTACTTTAACCCAATTTCATAAGCTATGTAAACCTCACTGTCATCCATTCGTTTATTTTATTTTGGTCATGAACCATACTCCATAAAATTCCTAGCACGAGAGTCCGACAAATGATTATTTTCCCTTTATAAAGATATTTCATTAAAGTAAGCCTAGAACCTAATATGAATTTATTTAACCGTTATTATATTTATTACTACATAATATCGTTGTCACGAGTCAGCACCAAGTTATAGTCTAGTTGGCGACAGTCTCATAAAAGCATAAATCATAGGCTAGAGACGGTGAGAATAGACCCAACTGCCTCAGTCCAAAACTGTACACATGTGTTTGCCAACGAATACCATACATAAGTCAAGAAAAATTATAAAGACAACTGAAGAAAATACCAAACATAAATCAGTATACCCCCCCATAATCTCTAAAATACTACAGATTATACTTTTTCTCATACGCATTTGAAATTTGATAGTTTAGAAAAGGAGAATAAGAACTCATTGTTTTGGGTACCAAAACCTTGGCAGCTAAGAGAAAAGTGGTGATAGTCTCTCAGCCATCGATTTATCCACATTTTCATCATTGTATGTCACTTCAGATACCTAAGCAGAGTCCGAGAATTTTGTGTCAGTTTCTCACAACTCTTCAGGCAAACTATGAACAAATCCCTCCTCTGCGTAGCAGGTGCGCCTCCTTCCTCGCTTGGGATTTCTTACAAATGTAGTCTCCCGCTCTACAAGGATTGCAGGAAAATGGTCCAGAAATGGATTTGCTGTAAAAGCTTTTGAAACAATGCCCAAATATTTGAAGGCCTGGCTGCAAAGTATCTCCAAGCACTTCTATGACTTAATCTAGCTCTACCCACTCGATAGCCAAGTCCCCAAACCTCATAAAAGCTCGCAGTAAAATAATGCTCTACCTTCCAATACATACCAGTGACGACTCCTCTTTTGTGTTATCATTCATTTATAGACACAAATCGGGTGCTTCATACATCATGGATGGGTCCTTAGGGGAGACAGTCTTCTAAAAATTGTCTTAGTGATCGAAGATAACTAAAGTGAAATCTGGTCGGATGAACTACTACTCGCCATGGCCATTACTTCCAGTCTTAAGAGTAAGCGAGGTGGACCAGACATGTCAAAGACCAACGCTTCCACCCCCCACCTTCAAACCCCTTTAAACCTGTATTTGAGACCATGCTAGCGTGCCGATACCAATGGCGATGTGAGTACTCAATTCCCATTCGGCCCCTTTATGTCAAATCTCCTTATTACCTGGCAGGCAGCATCCCCAAAAAGTAGACCACTAGCTCCTGCCCTCTATAATAATTAGATGCCTAAATGATGCTAATCGTCACTTAGGGCCCGTTTGGCAGCGAGAATACCATATCCTAGATATGGTCAATTCAGGGAGATGCTGCATATTCAAGAAGATGCTTATCTTCAAAATGAAATCCGGAATATGGTCTAATCCGTTTGGTTCACCCGGAAGATGAATGAGAAGATGCATAAGGAATTTTAATTCTTTATTTTTTAATTTCTTTGAATATGGTGTGTATATATGTGTGTATATATACACACATGCACACATGTGTATATACACACATGTATACACATACACACATATGTGTGTATACACACATATGTGTGTATACACACATATACACACATTTATATATATACACACATACACATACACACATACATGTGTGTGTGTATACACACATGTGTGTATATACACATACAAGTGTGTATCCATGTATACACATATACACACACATACACACGTGTGTATACACATATACACACATTTATGTATATATACATCCTATACACACGTATGTATATATACACACATATACACACCATACATATACACATATGTGTATATATACACACATACACACATTTATGTATATATACACACATATACACACACCATACATGTATGTATATATATACACGTGTATATACACACATACATATATACACACATGTGTATATACACACATGTGTATATATACATCCTTATAGCAATATAATATACATCTTTATAGTCACGGATCCCACGAAATATTAAATTTGCTTTTGTAAAAATTGGAATTGGAATTCGAAATTCCAATTCCACCTATT
>MU225946.1:782770-797137 GCA_018584345.1 Thuja plicata
TATATATTATGTGGATTCTTATATGATTCCACTTGCATCCTTCCATATTATTGTAATATTGGATCCTGGAAGTTAACAAAAGTTGTTAGAATTCTCTCTTATACCATTTTGTTATCATTGAAATTTACTTTAATTAATGTTTAAGATATTATGTGGTCGTTACAAATGAATTCTTAACAATAAAATAGAAAAATAGACATATTGAAGATTCTTTACAGATGTCCACAACTTAGATTATTACAGTTTTCCTTTAGCTCACAATCTTGAACAAAAATGAGAGGTTCACATTTTAACTACCTATAAACATTTTAGACATAAGAAATTTATGTCAACCAATTATTTTGTTTTACCTTTTATAAATTCTATTAGTTTACTTAATGGCCACAATCATTTTAATCTTGTGCCAATTACATTTAGTATCAAAGTTCATTTAAAAAGCACATAGTCCAATAGATAAGCATCCTACTATGCCATGTGGCACCCCTTATTCATTGGAGTGCCTTCAAATCAATGCTAGGCATCATAAGGGTGTCCTTAACATGTCCACATCTTTGTTTAAGTGCTTATGGAGGATTGATGTAATGTGACTTGTCTTGTTGGGCTGCTCCCCAAGACGTTTGATAGCTCTCATATTGTGCTTGATAAGTACTTAAATGTAACAATAACACCTTACCGATCATCATGCCCTCCTTATCTGAGACCACTGACCACCTACTTTTTTGCAGCGTTCTTGTTGAGTGGAAGCATTGTTAGGAATTATAGTTAGGATGCTCTATGCGTGTAATGGACGAAATGGGCATCTATAAAATATGTCCTGCATTGATTTGTTCATTCCTTGAAGTAAAATGAGCTAGGATTACTTTATTTAATTTTCATGCTTAAGATAGTTGTTATTAATTAATGTCCTCACTGTATTTGCCTTGTAGCAAGTGTGGCTTCAACTAATATCTGTTCCCTCATTGAAATTACGAGAATCAATATCAGGTTTACACTAAGTCTTCGTCTACATGTACTGTACATCAAAACAGATTACAGATTAATATTGTCTTCATATAACATGTATGGAGTGACTTAAAAAATGTGTTATTTAATGATACACAAAATTTATCTACATTTGCACATATTAGGTTTTTATTAGTTCAAGTATACTATTGCATCCATTCCGATTCGATTAAAAACTATTAAAATATTATCATTGACTAATAGGATCAAAGTATTTTTTGGGATGTTAAGTTTGTTATATAGTTTGAGTTTTTTTTTTGCATATTTATAAAATTGAAAAAAAAAAATATTTATTTGATATCGTAATGGCTGTCGCAGAAAAGAGCAAGGAGAAAAATACATTTTCAAAACAGAAATTGCAAGAAAATTTAAATACTCGAACTATTGCTGAGAGCCTTTGGCACAAAAAATATCATATTGAAAGCCTACTCGTGTTAATTTTGTATTAATGCGACACCTATTATTTGTCCTTCTTCTCTAGTTGTGCGCTTTTGTTTTCACATATTGCAAAGAAGGCATTGAAGTCTCTAGACGTATTAGCCAGGGTTCCTTTGTCTTCTGCTTTGTATGAGCGTTTTCTATTACTTGCAAGGGTTTGTTTATTTGTGTTTTCCATTGGTGCTGCAAGGTTT
Organism: Thuja plicata; assembly: GCA_018584345.1. NCBI lineage: Eukaryota > Viridiplantae > Streptophyta > Pinopsida > Cupressales > Cupressaceae > Thuja > Thuja plicata. The sequence goes on from MU225946.1 coordinate 784,405, forward strand.
GTTTTTTATTATTGCTTGTGAGATTTTTTCCTTGCAAGGGTTTGTGCTATCTTTTTTGTAGCCAAAATAAACAAAACAATATTGGTAAACATGGGCTACTTTTTTAAGTTTTAGTAAATTCTCAGAGCATTTAGAGTCATTTTCCATTTTTGAGATATTTTCCTTAGAAGGGTTTGTTTAGCTATGTCATGGGAAGCTAAAATGGCTATGGTTTTTCATTCTCTGTTATTGAAAGCTAGGAATTTTGATTTTTTTTAGATGCCCTAGCCAATGTTTTAAAAGAAAAATGAATCAATTGCATTTGGAAGGAATAGTTTTAGGTTGTATGTAATGGAAAGCTAAAATGACTTTGATTTTTCATTCTCTGATATTAACAGGTAGAAATTTTTTTTTTTAGAGAGGCCCTACCTAATATTTAAAGAAAATTGAAGATAGAGGCATTTGCAGGGTTTGTGTAAGGTTTCTTTTGTATTGGTGTTTGTAAGATCTCATGCTTGCTAATGTTTTTTTTTAAAATTGAAGAGAGAGGCATTTGTAACATCTGCTTATTCGTATGTGACTCTTGAACAATTGCAAGAAGATCAAGCTTAATGATATCCAAAAACTCCTAAAAAAATTCAACCGTGAATCCATTAGGGCTTCGAGCTTTACCTTTTTTCATGTGAAACACAACATCTTCCACTTCTTGCAGCGAGATAGGGCGAACACAAAACATATTCATTCCATGGGAAACCAATGAGGGGATGCAACCAAGAATAGAGGATTCATCCTCTCTACCAGGACGGGTCTCTTCTATAAATAAGGAAGAAAATTACTAAAAAGCTTCTTGAGAGATTTCACCCAGTGACGAAAGTTGAGTCCCTTCCGAAGACACTGGGGAGGTAATGAGATTTCTATTTCATCTAGCTTTGACAGAGTTGTGAAAAAGGTAGTATTCTTATCTCCTTCTTGTAGCCAATCAATCCTAGACTTCTATTGATAGAAGATCTCTCAAAGTTTTCATTCCACCAATTCTTTAATTGCCATAGACTCTTCTCAACTGAGGTCTTAGGAAAGCCCCTGATCATGACTGAGTGATAGAATCAAGCTAAGCTTGTGCTACCATATTGTTGAAGTGAAGATTTCCAAAAAAACCATCTATTCCATCTTTTGAGATTATACTTCACATATTGAAATCTCTTAACAAAAGTATACATAGAAGTGCCATGAGAGGGTTCCCCTTCATACCACCTAATACTCACCAAATCTTGAAGAGAAGGATCATGCTACCACATAAGTTGAAATTTAAAGGAGGGACTCTTAAAAATCTTAGGATGGAGCATGGAAATTTTAATCGGCCAGAGATCAAGCCCTCTCCAATCTAATATCTCTAAAGCAATGTTCCATCTATCACTTAGCTAGTAGCAAGAGACAAGGAATCTATCTAGTCTCTTGGAAATTGCTTCTGCTCCCCTTATCCTATTATTCCAAGTGTAGATACCCTTAACCAACTTCACATCAATCAAATTTAAGAACTCTATATTTTCATTAAGGAGAGTCGCTGAAGAATCCAATCTGACAATACCCGCTTTTTTCTCATCCAAACTACAAAATGCATTGAAATCTCTGACAACAACCCACAAAATAAAGGGTACCAGTGAACGAACAATTATGATATGAACCCAAATATGTGATTTGTCTAAAATATCAATAGGAGCATAAACATTCATGAAAATACAAGTTTCACCTAACTCCAAATCAGTGGCAACCATGGAGAGAAAGGACCAATTGGAAATCCACCATTGAGGGATAATCCTTCTAGGATCCCAGAAGAGGATCAATTCGTCTGAACTGCCTTTGGCACTTAAGCACTAGCATACACCACGAGACCAAATGATAAAAGCTTTACTCACCATGACATCAACTGTTAACTTAGTTTTATTAATGAAAACAATATCAAGGAAATGAGAAGCAATCGAATCCCAAACAACCTTTTGTCTAGGGATGCTATTCAGCCCCCTTACATTCCATGATAAAAATTTCATTTATGGGATTGGGAAAAGTGGGAATCAATTGGTTTCACTGACCTTGACTCAACAAATCTATCCCCAATGATCTTGGCCTTCTCCTGATCAATCTTTCATCCACTCTTTGAATATTTGTCTAAAGGTCCCCTTTTAAGGGGTTTCTGCTGTAGGCCTAGAGCATGAGAAGTCTTCTTAGTCTTCCTAGAATTTGAGGCCACCTTAATTGAAGGAAGAGTTGAATCCATCACACTTGTACCCTCTAGTAGGACTTGAGATCCATTGAGATATCTAATATCCAGTACCTAAGAAGGAAAATCAATAACCATATTCCCATCCCGTCAGTCCATTGTGTAAACACTATGATCCTCTTTATCTTTGTGTGCATATAGTACCACACCCTGTACCTTATCCCCAAAAGAAAGTTCAATTGAGATTTCTTCCTCTTGAACCAAGTCATCTAGAACATCAAACCTGTTAAAAATTCCATCATTTTGTCTATCCATCCAAGTTCTCTTCTATCTTGTAGGGCTTTACATGAATAAATCCCTCTTTGTCAGTCCATCCTTCAGATGGAGGGGCCTTCTCTGTATCTTCCCTAGGGGAAGAATGAGGAGGTCAAGACGCTATCGAGAGAGATACCTTATTTATGGGACATATTCACTATAAATGACCATACTCATGAAATATTGTGAATCTAAATGACAAAGTCTCATAATCTAGCTATTGGATCTAAGAAGAGGATCCCAAATAAATTCCATAGAGTCTGGTAATGAGTTATTTAAATAAAATTCTACACAAATACATGCATAACAGATTACCTTACAATCTTGACTTTGCGTAACCGAACCCATAGGTTTTCCAAGAAGCAATAAGATTGAGCGAAGGATGTCTTCTCTCTAGAGCTCCAGAGGAATTCTCGACAACCATACCCACACAGACACTCACGAGGGGATCTCCTCAACAAAATTGAAGCCAAGGTGCCAAGGTTTGATGAATAGCCCCATTTGATTGAAGAAATAAGGGCCTCCTTCAAAAGCTCTATTCTTATCTGTCATGCTAGAGAAAATTACTAGAAAATAATTATTAGTCGCCAATATTATCTCCATGTCTCCTTGGAGATTCCAAAATAGGTAATAAAAGTTGAGGATCCATTAATTTACATATGAGGGCATGGTTACACCAATATCAAACATCTTCCAACACTTTTTTTGGTTTAATAACTGGAAGAGGATGTTCTTGGGCCCTCTCTAGATAGCTATTCACCTTTTTAATTTCAAAGACCCTTTCGAAGAGGAATTCCCTTCCATAAATTGAGACTTTCCTAAGTGCGCCATGGCACTTGCATGCATCGAGGAAGATGGATTTTCCATCTCCATATCACTAGAGATTTCCTGAGTGGGAGATATCCCTCTATTTTCCATAATTAAAAATAACCCAAGAAAAAATAGGCACCCATGGTGCACACTTACATATTCTTCAAGCCCCAAGACATCCACAAGGAAATACCCCCACTAACAACATCAAATAATACGTGAATAAACACCCATTGAGCTCCCTGTACAATGTAACCCTAGAACCCCAACACCCGTCACATGCTGCAAAACTCCCTTACCCAATGTAGATTCCCAACAAAAATAAGTGGGACCCTTGTCCCCCAAGCCCCCAACGAGTGAGTTTGATAATTGATTGAAACAAATGTGATAATTAAATACAACCATAGAGGGATTCAACTCTAACATTGATAATATATTTTTTATAGATGTTATTCTACAATGTTTAAATACTACAATAAACTAAAACAATAATTTTTTTAACATTATCCATTTCTTTACAACTACAACATTCCATTCTCCATTTCAAACTACTAAAATTTGGATATCCTCATTTCAATATAACTATTCAACATAATCTTCTCACAACTTTTCAACCTTTACTTCAAAATCCAACCTACTTGGACAACTCATGTATGAAAACTGACTCTAATTATTTTAAAACTTTATATTGCAAACACTACAAACACTAACAAACAAATTTGAAAGCTATCTAACGAAAATTACAAAAGTAACAATTTAGCCTTTACCAATTACTTCTACCCACACATAAAAATATACATGAATCAACATGAAAAATAATACTATGCACGCCTATTTAAATTACTTGATTTTAAAACAATTAAAAATAGTAGCATTTTCTAAATCTAAATAACCTGCATATGTCATGATCAACATTGTCTTACCCTTTCCAATTGTAATCCATACATTCATTTACATACATATACATGCACACTTGAAAACATTAAATTTGTCACATAACGCATCTAATTAAATGCAATTATTAACAGACATTTCAAACTTTAAAACTTCCCCCCAAAACATTAACTACACATTTAAATTATTTGATTTTAAAACAATTAAAAATACTAGCATTTCCTTAATCTAAATAATCTTCATATGTTAAGATCAACATTGCCTTACCCTTTCCAACTGTAATCCATACACTCACATACATACACACTCAAACATAAAATTTCTCACACAACACTTCTAATTAAATGCAATTATTAATAGACATTTTAAAATTTAAAACTTCCCCAAAAACAAAATTAACTAGACAACTTGAGTTCAACATTCTATTGCTAGAAAAACTAAAATACAACAAATGTTTCTCACTTCATATATTGATTTCATTTCTTTTATCCCTCATAAAACTTGACAACATTTAACATACCGCACTTTACGCCTCTACCTCTATCCTTCCCTCTTGACCTCCACCCTTATCAAGCTACCACCATCAAACCACGAAACCTAATGGAAAGAATATGACACTTGAGGGCCCTTTTTTTTTTAATATTTTGGCAAGATTAAATAATAATAGGAATAGTATTAAAGATATTAAGAAAGGTTATAATTAGCTAAAATTTAATACTAAAGAAAGATAGTATTAGAGTTGTCAATGAGCATGGGGTAAAGATGTGTTAGGGGTTTATAGCTAGGAACTATAGCATACAATATACTTATATATTCTTGCATCACTATGGTCATAAGAGTAATTTAAAAAATAAAATAAAAAAATTTGTGATTTAGATGTAATATTTTTGTCATTAAATTTTGGACACTAGAACTTAAGGAAGGCCAAATTGAGTTTTGAGCCACACATATGAACCTTACTCCAACTAATAATGTCTTCTGTGAGATTATTGGTCCCAAGAAAGTTCATAGTTAAGTTTGTATTGATTTTTAAAGCTTACATCTTGTCACTAACTCATCAAATAAGGTTTTCTACATCTTTCACAAGGAAGCAACTAATTACAAGGGTGGCTCATGGATAATTCATTTAATGTTGGATCCATGACCCTTCTCTCATGTACATATGGAGCGTTCTATTTTTTTGGTCAATACAAGGATACCACATCTTATTGAATAAAATATTAAAATTTTGTATTTAGAGGACAGTAGAGGTTGTTAGCACAACTGATGCAGAGATAAGTTGAGTATGTTATGGTATGTGTTTGATGCAGATATGATGATAGGTTGATTAGTTGTGATGTTTTCATTGATGTCAACTTAGTGTTTGTTGGTTGACAGTGTGCATGTTATGCCGATGTCTGTTCAAGAGGTTGGATCCAGATTTGTGGTAAGAGTTGGCGTGTTCAATCGTAATGAACGACTAAGTAGTGTCTCTAGATGATGTGTCTATGACCACACAATTTTATCATATGTATGGTGTGACTTATGATTGGTTGAAGGTTGACAGGTCAACATGAAGAATAGGATATAACCAAGGAGGAATGATTTGATTATTGTGTCAAATAGGCTTGGATTCAGGTGTTTTGTTTTAGGATATGTTATCTTGACTATGTTGTGGGGTTGTTGTTGCGACCACATCATGATTGGTGACCGAAAGACCAAGTTTCAATGGAAAAAAGATTGTTCAATGAAAAGTAAAAGTAGTTCTTAGAAAAATTAGTTAGATCCTCAATGACTGATGATGTATCCATTTATGGTAAGTAGTTATGTGTTCTAGGGATCGTAGTGACATTGCAGATCGATGTGGATTGATGAGTTGGCATTTTTATGATCGTTATGATTGAATTTATTGAAGATGTGAAAGAACATTGGAAAGTGTGTTGTGGTTTGACTTTTCTTTGTAAAATCGATGTGTGGTTTGTATTGGCGATAATACATATGTTGTTATCGATGGATTTGGTTTTGGTAATACGTTTTGGTAGATTTGAGATGAAATTAAAATGTAATTAAGGTTGTATTTTCGCCTTAAGTTGTAAAATGTTTACATATCATTTTGATGTATTATGAGAAGTGTGTGTGGAAGAGAAAGATTATGAATGAAGTTGTGTGATCATGGGGTTTGGATATTCTGCATGTGAAGCAGACATTGAGCTTGAACTGGATCTATACTAGCAGAGGAGGAGTGTTATTTTCTTAGATCACTTTCACTTGTTGATTCCTAACAGTTTCATCAAGATAAATCCCTTAACTAGGTAGACCCTAATAGGTCTGATTTGTAAATCCTTTAACCAGGTGACTCTTTAATTAGGGGTTGGAATCCCTTAACAAGGTTACTCCTAACAGGGATAAGGTAAATCCCTTAATCGGGTGGCTCCTAACAGGGTCTTACTCTTAACCAAACATTTGTAAGATCCTAACAGGGCTAAGATCTTAACCGAACATACTTTAGAAGAGTGCAAAATTATTTGTGGGTGTCATACCCATACATGTTTTTCCTAGTTGGATTTCCACGAGAAAAATATTGGTGTTATTGTGTTGCATGGTTGTGGATGTTTATCTTCATTTTGTTTTCATGCAATGGATGTTAATTGATGCAAGTTGTTGAATTTTTAATGAAAAGTTTAATTTGTTAGATTAATGATTCACCCCCCTCTCAATAATCTTGGAGATAATAATACTAACAATTGGTATCAGAACTAGGTTCTCTTTGTGGTAAGCCTAACAACTTGAGGAAAAGATCCAGTGATGAGGAAGGAACCTCCCAAGTTCACTAAAGTCAACTACCTGGTATGGAGTGACATAATGAAGTTATATCTAAAAGGTGTGGGATCACAATACCAGATGCATGCCACACATAAGTATACCATTCGTACTGAAAGTCTCAATACATATTAACTGAAGGAACAACAGGAGAATACACAATCACAAGAAGCTATTGTAAGTACCTTATCTGATATTGAACATGTTGATGTTCATGGACTTGATACTACCTATGATGTTTGGGAAAATTTGAAACTAATCTATGGAGGAGATATTGATGTGCAAAGAGCTAAGGAAGATAGTCTTAGAGGAAAGTATGATCACATGAAGATGGTAGAAGGAGAGAACGTTGCACAATATGGTCTAAGAATAAAAGAAGATGTTGGTGCTATAAAAGGTGTTGGTGGAACTATTGAGGAAGATATTGTGGTAAGTAAAATGTTGATAACTTTACTACCTTATTATGCCGTTAGAGTGTATGTTATAAATGAGGTAATAAATTTTGACAGTGTTACTGTAGATGGGCTGATCGGTAAGCTTACTGCATTTTAGTTAAATAGCTTTGATAACAATATTCCAAGAGTTGAGGTAGCTTTCAAGGCATCAATGTCTAATGTACCGATAAGGAAAGATAAATAAATAAGTCATGATTTTGATTGCATGTGAAGTTACACCAGGGAAGTTGAAGCTATCTTGGAAGATGAAAGGAAAGAAGGAGATCTTGAAGCACTAATAGCAAAGAGATTGCTTAGGGGGACTGGTAAGTACAAAGGCAAGCTACCACTAAAATGTTTTTCATGTAATAAGATTGGACATATTTCTGCTAGATGTCCTAATGGTGAATAAAAGGATAAGTTTAGAAAGTTTAAGGGAAAAGGGAAGAAACAATGCCATGTTGCAGTTGATGAAGGAGTTACCGATGAAGAATCAAAAGATAGTGAGGAAGAGGAGTTTGTATTTGTTGCAGTTAAAGAAGATCCATCAGAAGGAGAAAAGGCACTGGTTTCTTACACGGGACACAATGATGAATGAATTATAGACATCGGGTGCTCACATCACATGACCACATCAGATGACTAGTGAAAAGAGTAAGTTCATTAAGCTTGATGAGTTTGATGGTGGTGTGGTAAGGTTTGGCAACAATACACCTTGTTTGGTCAAAGGAAAAGACACTATTTCTTTGAATGGTAAGAGTAATACAAATGATGTTTATTTTGTGGATGATCTAACACATAATCTGTTGAGTATGAGTCAGCTAAATGATAAAGGTTATAGACTAGAATTCAAAGGAGGTATATGCAAAATAATTGGAAGCTTGAGGTATGAGATTGCTATTGGTAGGACGACTAAAGGTAATTTATTCCATCTTAATAATACTATGAAATTTTTTTGGTTGCAAAGGTTGAAGATAGTTGGCTACGACATAGACGGTTTTGTCATGTAAATTTTGATAGTTTGATCAAAGTGAGTAAGACAAATGCAGTTAGGGGATTGCCACAAATAGTCAAGTCAGACAAGATGATGTGTAAAGAATGTCAGCTGGGTAATTAAGTTAACTAGTTCTACTTTCAAAAGAAATTCTTTTTCATCTAAGAGCATACTGATCTTTGTGGGCCTATGAGACAGAGAAGTTATCTAGGTGATAGATATTTCATATTGTTTACCGATGACTATTCTAGAATGATGTTGGTAACTTTATTTAAGGAGAAGTCTAATGCATTCCATACATTCAAAATATTCAAGGCATTGGTTGAGAAGGAATCAAGAAATAATTTGAAGTGTTTAAGGTCTAATAAAGGAGGTGAGTTTACTTCTGTATAATTTGTTAAGTATTGTGAATATAATGGAATCAAGAGATAAATGTCTGCACTGATGACTCCACAACAAAATGATGTTGCAGAGAGAAAGAATAGAACTATATTGGATGTTGCAAGGAAATTATTGATTCAAGGTGATGTACCAAAAATTTATTGGAGAGAAGCAATTAGTACTACTATCTACACACTAAACCGGGTGCAAGTAAAGAAAGGAACCAATAATACATCTTATGAGCTATGGTATGGTCACTCACCTAGTGTTAAACATTTAAAAGTCCTTGGCTGTAGAGTTACATTAAGAGGGATGATTTAACAGGAAAGTTTGATCCAAACAGTGATGAAAGTATTTTCTTAGGTTATTCGACTAAAAGAAAAGCATATAAGTGTTTCAATAAGAGAACTAACAAAATGATTGAGAGTGCAAATGTAAAGGTGGATGAATACCCTGAGAAATCTGGTGATTAAAGAAAGCAAGTGACAAAGGATGATCGGGAGATTATGTATATTAAACAAGAAGTGCATGAACCATCATATCAAAGCAATGTGGAAGAAGTGATTTAACCAATAAAAGAAGAAGCTCCTAGACCTAAACCGGTGATACCTAGGTATGGGAAGATGAATCACTCTGCTGATAAAATTATAGGTGATAAGAATTCATGTGTTCTAACCAGAAGAAAGATTAGAGAAAGTACTTTTTTGATTTCTAAGTATGAGCCTAAGACAGTGAAGGAAGAAATCAAGGATGAAGATTAGGTAAGCTCTATGGAGGAAGAACTTGATCAAGTTGAGAAGAATGATACATGGACACTTATTCCCAGACTTGTAGATAAAAATGTGATTGGTACAAAATGGGTTTTCAGGAACAAATTGAATGAATATGGAGATGTGATTAGAAATAAGGTAAGGCTTGTATGTAAGGGTTATACAGAAGAAGGACTAGACTATGGAGAGACTTTTTCTTCAGTGGAAAGATTGGAAGGGGTAAGAATTCTACTTTCTTATGCTACTTATAAGAAGTTAAAATTTTTTCTAATGGATGTCAAGTCAACTTTCTTGAATGGAATTCTTCAAGAAGAGATCAACATAGAACAACCTGATGGTTTTGCATTGACAAAGGACAAGGAAAAGGTATGCAAGCTACAAAAGGAACTATATGGACTGAAACAAGCTCCAAGGGCATGTTATGATCAAAGGTTACATTCTTATCTTATTCAGATTGGTTTTAATAGAACAAGTGATGATAGTAATGTGTTCCTAAAAGTTGAAAGAGATAAGTTGTTGATAGTTGAAGTATTTGTTGATGATATAATCTTTGGAGGAAATGATGAGATGAGTTTGGAATTTGATGAAGAGATGAAGGAGTTTGAAATGTCAATGATTGGGGAAATCAAATTCTTTATTGAATTGCAGGTTTCACAACTAAAGAATGGTGTGTGTGTGTGTGTGTGTGTGTGTATAGTGTGTGTGTGTGTGTGTGTGTGTGTGTGCGCACANCACACACACACACACACACACACACACACACACACACACACACACACACACACACACACACACACACACACACACCGGTCAATCCAAATATGAGAAAGAAGTACTCAAGACTTTTGGCATGGATGACTCCAAACTGGTTTGAACCCCCATGGTAATAGGATGTAAATTGTCTAAGGATGATGAATCTTATGAAGTAGATGCTACTTTGTATAGGTCTATGATCGGTAAGTTGCAGTATGTTGTTCATAGCAGACCATATATTACTCAAGTGGTTGGAATAGTGGCCAGATTTCAAGCAAATTCTAAGGAATCTTATATGGTTGCAGTCAAGGGGATATTCAGGTATTTGAAAGGGATAGTTGACTATGGTCTGTGGTATGCTCATGATGGTGATTTTTCTTTGAGTGTGTTTATTGATGCAAATTGGGCAGGAAATGTTGATGATAGAAAGAGCACAAGTGGTGGTGCATTCTTTCTAGGTGAAATACTTGTATCTTGGACAAGTAAGAAGAAAAATTGTATCTCACAATCTACTACAGAAGCAGAGTATGTCACAACAACTATAAATTATACACAAATTGCATGGATGAAGCATATTCTTGAAGGTATCAAAGAAAAGGTGACTGGACCAATAACTATTTTTTGTGACAATACAAGTGCAATAAATATTTCCAAGAATCCAACAATAAATTCCAAGACTAAGCACATTGCAATTGAGTATCACTTTCTGAGAGAGCAAGTGCATGAGAAGGAGGTGAAGTTGGAATATGTACCAAAAAAGGAGTAGATAGAAGATATCTTCACAAAGCCACTACTGAAGGATAGTTTTGAGTACCTTAGAAGTAAGCTAGGGGTTATGTCCCTACCTAAATAGAACTAAGAGGTTGTTGGTGCATCAATATAGTGGGTTTATTGCCATATATTTCATTGTGGATTGATGTTCAGGGGACTACTCCTTAGGGGGAGCAGTCGGAAAGAGATGGAGTGAGTTGTAGCAGATGAAGACTTGGGCATATTGCACCTTTGGAATTATTGTCAAAGGGGGAGAAGAATCAGTAAAGGGAGAGAGAAACTATGAAAGACAAAGGAGGAGAGAACCAAAGATCAGGAACATAGAACTACAAAATTGTATCAGCTAAAGGGGATCATTTTTGATATTTAGATATTTGCTTGGTATTGTTAATGTTGCCATCAATGCCAAAGGGGGAGATTGTTGGTACAACTGATGCAAAGATAAGTTAAGTATGTTATGGTTGATGACATGTAACTGATTGAATGTTTGATAATGTTAAGTTGAAGATAATGCAAGACATTAAATCAGTTAATGGTTTGTATTGTCATTGATGTCAACTTGATATCATCTGTACGGTCGTATACATAATGCCAAAGACTTCAGAGAATCAATGGAATAGAGATCATGCTTTCAACAATGCATAAAAGTCAAGTATTCACTAAGTGACAGACAACATCGACAGAGTGCACACCATCGGTAAAGGCAAAGAAAAGTCACAGTGATACCCGACGAGTAGAAGACAGTGTTGCCTGACGAAGAAAAATCGCAAGATGCCCGATGAGCTGAAAACAAAGATGCCTGATGAGAAAAATCCAATGATGCCCGACAGACAGAGATCCCAAAGCTAACTGGAGTTACATCGAAAGAAGTGGCAGTTTTCACCGATGACTAACTGCAGAATTGACTGTCAGAATAGAGAGTTCAGAAAATGACAAAATATCTAGCTGGCAGAGCTTAAGGATCGATTTAACTGGTTGTTTTATTTTTTTTATTTGACTAGAGTTAAGTAATTGATTTAAAGAAGATTTATATAGATTGGAAAGAAGATAACTACGAGATAAATCAAGAGTTAAAGCTGTAAATCAGATTGGCTGGATTGTTTTTCACGCCAAGAATCAAGAATAAAGAATCAAGAATTAAGGAATATCATGTCTATATAAGAGACAAGCATAATTCCTTTCTGCAAGAAATCACATACACAGAAGGGGAGTGAATAGAAAGAGGATGCTGAAGAGAAACTGGTGAAGCATAACTTCATACAGTCCTGATCAATCAAGTTGAAGAAGAGCTAAAGAATTTCGCGGACACCGACGAATAGTGAAGCACAACATCACAGAGAAGAAAGTGTGGAGCACAAGGAATTAAATTGATACATTGATTAGAGAGGTATTGTACTTAAATAGATCTGAAAATCTACAATTCAAGTTGCATTAGAAACATGTCATAGTGTTTCAGTTTAACCATTGAAGCATCAAGTCTCTTAATAGAGAAGGACTTAACCATCTTCTATAATTGAGGTATATCCTAACAGATTACCAAAAAGGTTGATTCATGAAAGTAGCATTGAAATTGCATAAAGCCTATTGATAGCCTAAGAAGAAGGTTGATTCAAGGATG
>MU225946.1:813204-825061 GCA_018584345.1 Thuja plicata
AGAGAAGTCATATTTCTCTTGCTTAGGGGAAACAAGCACTACAATAGCACTTGAACCATTCTTGTTTCTTGAACTATTAAAAAATATGCTCCATAATCCCTCTGGGTTTTCTTGTGTTTTGGTGAGAATAGGCCGAATAGGAGTATTCTTTTCATAAATGCAATAGGTTCCAAGCCCAATCTCTTCAACTTCACCCAATGGATCAAACTAAAAAGCATTTTCCCATTCATCTAATAAGCAGTCGGGAACTTCCTCCAACATAGTAGTAGGCTCATGGACTGTACATTCCTCTATTTCTTCGTGCAATGCTCAATTCATATTTATTGGGCTAGGGATGGATGGTTCTATGAGGTTTGTAGCAATAGGCTCCACTTTTATGGTAACCTTAGTGTCATATCTTGTTCTTAATTAGCACATGGAAATAATATGAGGATATAAACAGATGGAAAAGAAAGCAGGGAGATCTATGATAGATATGTATTGAAAAATAGTGCAACCAGGGCATGCATGTAAGGTTAACTTTAAATATTTTATCACCGGGCTACTATCTTAACATAAGTGCCATCTAATTGGACAAACTCCCTTAGTTAGAGGTTCATATTTTATGCCAAGAAGATCAACTAATTTCTTAGGCATAACCGATCTACTAGCTCCTAATCTATCACACAATTATGAATTAATTTATCCCCCATGATTAAAGAGAGACAGAAGGGAGGATGCTTACTGATTTTGCTTGAATTTTCTTCCGCCTTGGGTTGAACAAGTTGGTTGGAGCCAGTATTTTTCTTGTTGTTGCATGATCAGGTTGATTGACATTCCTCAATGCTTCTTGAAGGAAACCTCTTTAAGATGGAATAGATAGGGCATCTCCCATGGTGACATTGAAACTATCCTTCTTCATTTGGTCTACTATGTTGAAGGGAACACCAACTTTCTTTGAAGGACCTTTAGCAACAACAAGGTTTGATTTTGATATTGGAGCAACTTTAGGAACCCCTTGCTTCTTGTTGCTCTGACCTGTATTATGATCTAAACTTTGAGAAGCCACCCTATATAGAGTGCTTTTGGTTGTAGGATGTGTGGCTTGTGAATCTGAGGCTTGAGCCATCATGGAAGGTGTAGCATTCTCTATGGATCTTCTTTTTGATCTTCTATTATGTGCCACATGATCACTACTAGTCTGATTCTTTCCACAAAAAATTGGCTCTTGTCAGTTGAAAAAAGTAGAATCCCCTTGTAAGTAGGTTTGATTGCCAACACTTGATATATTTGGGTCATATTTTTTACTAGAAGTCGGTGGCTTATTTTGAACAACTAGAGCTTGAACTTTCTCTAAATTTTGACTTGTAATCTAGTTATGAGGCTAACTACAAGGATGCCACCAATCCTGCTCTTGAGTGAGATAGTTTTAAATTAGGACAAGTGCCTTTGAGTGATTTACAACTATAGGATGTACACTATTCAAGGGTCTTCTATAACTTCATTGACTGTGCCCTTGAAAAGGTAGCCTGATCTACTAGTAATTCTGATTTTGTGCTTGATAGGGTCTGCTACTTTGGGCTTGTTTCCTTTTATGTGTCACCAACACATTGTCAAAGTTCTGCATCATAGTCTTTAATTGGTAGGATGGATTTGAAGATAGAGAGGATGTAGATGGCTAACTCATTTGCAACTATGAGAGGAGTCAAAATGGAATATTAAGTAGAAGATTATGGAAATAAAGACATTGGAGGCCTCTAAGTTATGTTTCCAGCTTGTATTAAACAATTTTATGCCCTTATGACTATATCATATGCATTTGGTAGAGTATCTCCATCCATTCATTGTATCACTATTGAGATCCTTTAGGTAGTACAAGAATGCATGGTTGGGAGTTGGCTTTATCGAAGTAGGGATTCTATCCTATATCTTTTGAAATCTATAGTTAAAGTCTCCCATAAATTCATGGGGTCCTCTCTTGATTGTAGTTAGCTACTCCATAATAGATAGATGTTCACTTTTATCTTCAAAATGCTTGCATAATGCTTCTTCTAACTCATCCCAATTATGAATGGAGTTGTGAGGCAACCCTTACCATTGTAAGGATTTTCCTGTGAATGATGTAACCAAGATCTCGACTGCAACACCATCCTCAATGACATCATGAATATTGCAAATTTTTGAAACTTCTTGGATGTGTTCTACAAGGGTAGTAGATGTTTCACCAGTGAAATAGTGTACACTTTTCAATGCAACCACTGGTATGTCATGTTTTCAAGCTAATATGGGAGGGATTCATGCATTGAAAGTGGTGTTGGTTCCCAAAACAATAGATTGGAAAATTCTAAGAGTATGCCAATCTCTATGATCAAATTCTCCAATTGACTTGGCCAACTAACGGGAATCACCAATACATGGTTCACTCCCCTGCACTTCAGGCTGTGTAGAACCTAGGCGGGTGTGCATATTCTCCAACTATCTCCTTAGGTTGATGCTTTTTATAGAAGATTAATTTATTTCCCCTTTATCTGTAATCTATCAAGATGGCATAAAGTCTTGAAATAGATTTGATTATTTGATTCTTCTTATACTTTGAATGATTCTAACTTTCTTTCTAATGTTTCTGTATATGCATCTATTTGCCAATTGATTTCCTACTAGTTTCCTCTACTTCTGATTCTACTTTGTTTCTACAATCTTCTACCGATATCCTCTATCTACCCTATTGCTACAACTTGATTCACTTCTATCTGTGATTCTACTTTTATGCTATTTATCTGATCCTACTGAGAGTAATAATTGATTTTGTTTGAAATTTATATCTTTTAGGAATAAGACCAGTCCCTTATCCTTATTGGGCACAAAGTCACCCCTCCTCAAAACCTTATGTACAACTTTGTCAGACAATATTTTGTCCTTCAGATAAACTATTAGCCATTCAATCCTATCAATGCAAGATGATCAAGTATACAAAACACCAATCTGTCTAATTGATTTTAATTTATCTTTCAGAAAGCCAATCAAACAAGAAACATAAGGACAAAACTTCACAAATGCTTCTTGATATTTGAACTAGTGTGAAGGAAAAATAACCCTTTTGCACAATTTTTAAAAATGGCAATTAATTCTTTCAATTAATAATCACAAGGTTCAATTTGACAAGAAAATGATTCCACACCACAATTGCAGAGAAAGAAACTGGATCTTTATATTAATATTCAAAGTTTGAGTACATGGTATATAAGTACTTCTTCCTCTAGTCTATTTCTTGTTCTATTGATGGAGTCAAGCTCGGAGGATCCAATAAAGGACTATCCAAACTTGCAGCCAACAACAAGAACAACATAGCAGAAACAACACAACACAGGATATGGCAAATCTTATCAATTCATTCATTTTCAGATTCAATTACACTCAACATGCCAGGCTGTAAGGCCTTCCTGGTTTCAGCCAAACACAATGAAATCATAATAAGATCTACCACCAAGATCTTCTACAAGTTTCAGATCACCTCTTCAACTAGACCAGATTTGTGACACACCATGCAACAATCTGGTAGGAACTCCAAGACAAAATCTAAACTTGTGCTCGCAAGCCACCAAGCAATCTTCTCGCCTCCTAAGCCAACATGCTACTAGCTCTCCAAGGTATCTTCCACCAAATTCAGATCCATAGACCTTACACCAGATCTCTCACCCATCTGATCTACCCTCCTCTTAACATTCTACCCAACCCTCTTTATTTATACAACTTTGCCACAAGTCGGGATTACAAAAGAAATAAATCACAAACACAAGTCAGTACCAAGAACACAACACCCAATGTGTTATCCTCCAGATTTAGGTCCACACAATCTCCAAAGAGAGATCCAACATAAATGTCACGACCCAAATTAAATGCATAAGTCAGCCAATAGATCAAAGAAATCAAACCCATTCGGTGAAACATACCATCGATAAAAAGACACCCACTCGATGAAACTACCGAGCAACAACAACAAACACCAAGACTCGTCGGTGACACCGAGCCACTTCCAACAATTGAGTCTCGTCAGTGAAACAAACCACCGAGAAACAGACACCCACTCGGTGAAACTACCAAGCAACAACAACAGACATCGAGACTCATTGGTGACACCGAGCCACTTCCAAAAATTGAGTCTCATTGGTGAAGCATAACCAACACAAGTAATTGAGCCGGTCGGTGAGCCAACACCTCCAACCGAGCACTCACCGTAGTTACCGAGAAGCCTAACACCGAGACTGAGAAACCAACCACCAGACCAACAATAGTGACTAAGCAACCTTCAACCGAGTACTCCAACTGAGAACTCCATCCTACAACCGAGCTCCAAAGCAACCAAAAATCTGAATAGAAAAAATTTGCAAAGAACCTCAGATGCCCCTGCATCAGACACTTGGGGTAGAAAAAGAAGTGTGTCCCACACTTAGACTCTAGAAGTAAATCAGGAATCCACCACCTCATCTTAACCATCGGTCTCCACATCCTCAAGGTTAAGAAAAACAAATTCCACACCAACACATCCAACCAAACCAAATCATTTTGTAACTCTTCAACATCACCATCATCAAAGCATGCAAGCTAATCAACAAGAAACATATCAATATGTCCACCATGTTCAATAATCTCATCCATAACCTTATACCGATCAACAAAACAATCAACATCAATGCCCTTTCCACTATCCTCAGCAAGGTCATCAATCGATCCAACCATAGGAACATCAACAACCACATCTAGGTCAACATCCCTATCAACAAGGTCATCAATACCGACTTCCTCAGCAAAAAACTTAGACAAAAGTAACTCTTTCTCCTCACCAACAATCTTATCATCCAAAACAAGATGCTCTGCAATTTCCATATTAGATCCATCCATTCGAGTATGAAAACCAAGCACCTTTGCAATAATAACATCAACTTCCTCCTTCCTCCTCTGAACAAGTCTTTACACCAACCAAACAAGCCTCGGTCTGATTGGAAAACGCCAACAAATATTACACACACTCAGTTCTGCCAACTGATAAGTTAACTCCTCAAGCCTTCTATCAAGTTTGCACACGATCTTCTCCTCTAATATGCAAAACTTATCCATCAGCAAAGCTATCAGATCCTCTATCCAAAGTTCAACAACATCAACAGATCTAGGGTCACCAAGCTCAACAAAAGTATCCCTAATCTCTTCCAAGACCTCAGTCTTCCACTTCTTCATTTCACCATGGATCTCAACTACCAGATCCTCAACAATCCAATCAACCATCCCATGATCCAATCTTCTTAGAGGCATCTTCCAAGATCTTTGAAAACCCTCTGTAACAAATCCAATTCCGACCACCTTGTAACAACCTCCAAGTTGTTGTAAGTGTGATCTACCATCAGCCACCTCACGAACAAATAGGCCATGACTCACAAGTTTAGGAATAAAGATTTGCAACCAATCTCCCAGATGAAACAAATGCAGTCAAGCTCAAAGGATCCAATAAAGGACTATCCAAACTTGCAACCAACAACAAGAACAACACAACACAGGATATGGCAACTCATATCAATTTATTCATTTTCAGATTCAATTACACTCAACATGCCAGGCTGTAAGGACTTCCTAGTTTTGGCCAAACACAATGAAATCACAATAAGATCTACCACCGAGATCTTCGGCAAGTTTTAGATCACCTCCTTAACTAGCCCAGATCTGTGACACACCACATAGAAATCAGGTAGGAAATCTGAGACATAATCTAAACTTGTGCTCGCAAGCCACCAAGCAATCTTGTCGCCTCCTAACCCAACATGCTACTAGCTCTCCAAGGTATCTTCCACCAAATTCAGATCCGCAAACCTTACATCATATCTTCTCACCCATCTGATCTACTCTCCTCTTAACATTCAACCCAACCCTCTTTATTTATACAACTTTGCCACAAGTTGACATTACAAAAGAAATAAATCACAAACACAAGTCGACACCAAGAACACAACACCCAATGTGTTATCCTCCATATTTAGATCCACACAATCTCCAAAGAGAGATCAAACATAAATACCATGACCCAAATTAAATTCATAAGTCGGCCAACAAATCATCCAATAGATCCAAGCAATCAAACCCATTCGGTGAAATAAACCATCGAGCAATAGACACCCACTTGGTGAAACTATTGAGCAATAACAATAGACACCGAGACTCGTTGGTGACATTGAGCCACTGCCAGCAACTGAGTCTCATCGTTGAAGCAGAACCAACACAAGTGAGCCCGTCGGTGAGCCAACACCTCCAACTGAGCACCCACCATAGTTATCGAGAAGCCTAACACCGAGACCAAGCAACCAGCCACCGAACCAACAACAGTGACTGAGAAACCTTCAACCAAGTACTCCATCCTACAACTGACCTCCAAAGCAACCAAAAATTTGACCAAAATAGATTTTCAAAGAATCTCAGATGCCCTTGCATCATCTATCTTATAAAATTATCTTTTAGAATACGTTTCTGGTTTCTCCTTTATATAGAATGAGGAGAAGCAACAAGCTTCAAATCGTTTACAATTTTACTTTTTCAAAATTATAATTGACATTATAACAACTTAAGATTATACTAAAACATAATAAACTAATATATCAAAAGGATAACTAAAAGCCTTTGGAGAACATCATGCTTAAAATGAGGAAGAAATAACCCTAGGGTTTGATCAATCGTGTGATCCTTCGCCAATTTTGTCATCTCCTTAGAGTAAATGTTTCTTCTTATGGGAAGCCATCTTGGTAGGCCTCAAGTATTCCTCTACCCATCCTAAGATCTGAATATGAGTAGGCCATTGATGATGAAGAACATCTAGCATGTTAAGCAAATGGTCTTTCCATTTATTACTGGTGATTTATCGAACCTCGACCATAGACTTTGAGAATCTATTTTCCAATGTCACAACTCTGTCTAGGAACATGTTAAAACTCTTAACACTGAAATATTTGTCCTCCTTCAAATCATAAATGATCCGTGGAACAATGCCCTTATACTCTATCTTCGACTCTTCCATATTTTTGACATGGTCCTCTTTATCAATGAATTCAGGAATCGTCCAATGTTTAATAGTATGAAAGGAGGATATCTTTTCTTTTATTCTTTCTTCTTCCTCTTCTATATAATTGGTTTCCTTTATGATAGTATCAATCATTTCCTCTATTTCCTTGATACCACATGGTGCATCTGGATCCCTCTAAGTAACCTCACAAAGCTTGATGAAATCATAATGAGAGAGCTTCCACCTCCTGGAAAGTTCTTCCAATTGTGGCTTATGTTTACCAAATGTTGTTAACATGTCCAATAGACTATGATATCCATAATATACTTCATCACATTTACTAATCACCAAATCAACTCTATATGTCATTACTTGCTTCTAAAGCATTCAATACTTGTTTAGGGATATCCTGTAAATGCATTTCATTTGTACTTATTAATTGGTGATTTTACTCTGCATACTTATCCATCTTTTCTTTTGAAACTTCATCCTTTGTATCAATTGGTGTAGAAGATGCATCCTTAGGTAGTATCAAATCCTTTCTCTGGTAACTACTCTTTAATCCTTGTAATTCTCTCTTCATAGCAACATTATCAAGGTACAATTCATTTATGGCTCTGTTCATCTCTGTCTCCCTTGTTTGCGCCTACTCTATTTGTTGGATATTGTTGAGATATTGTTTAGGTTGCACATATATGTGCAAGCATTAATGTTTTGTCTTTGATGTCAACATATTCCTAGTTTTGAAGACAATGTTCTTGGTTTATTCAGTGACATGATTTATGTGGTATGGCTATTGTATTGAATATCTGATGCTACAGTTGTACAATTTTATCCTAGGATGTCTGTACTTGATTTTATTGAAGAGGCAAATGTTAGCATGTTGATTTGAGAGAGTAGTGATGGATTTACCAGTCTATGGTATTTTGGTTGTTCAGGTTGAAACAATGTTTCAATATTTGGATGGCGTGGATCAGTTATGCAATATTATTGGTTGCTAACCTAGTGGCGTGTTCAGGACATGGATGTGTGTCCTCAACTAGAGTGGTTCATGATTTGGATGCTGGCAAGAGATAATTTTATTTTATGACAATGGTTTCTGATTAGTGTTCCTGATAAATAGAGAAGAGAAGTGAATGAATTATTTGACAAAGATGTTCATGTTCATGTCTTCGTATTTCATGTTTCTTGTTGATGTTTCTTGATCATTTCCTATTCTTTTTGGTGGATCACATTGGATTGTGTGATCAGATTTGTTGAATTTCCTATGGCGTGTTGATGTTCTTATGAGTTCTTGGTCGACTTGGTGATGTAGCAAGTTGTGAAGGTTTGTGGCATGATCTACGGATTTGGATCATGTTCGAGATGTTTTTATGGATCATTGCTATGTCTTAGTCAACATTCAATAGACTGCATTGAGTATTGAGATGTGATGAATTAATTTTTTGTAATTAGGTCCCTGACCGACCTAGTTGGGATAAATTTTTGTAATGTGTATATATATGTAATCATTTATAAATGTGAAAGTATGAGATGAGAATATTGAGTTAGTGTGTGAGATGATTAAGGAAAGAGGTATGAGTGGAATCTACAATTGAGGCATATATTTTTTGTACTTGATTTGAACTATTTTTGCATATCAGATGTGGTGTTTGTTAGTTCATGAGCTTGAATAATATGTCCTTTATGTTTTGAGATTCAGGATTAAAGTTTATAAGTTGGTTAAAGTTTTAATGCTATTGTGGCACAACTGATTCACCACCTCTTAGTTTTGTGTGGCCCTTAAGGTCTAACGATTGGTATCAGAGCTATTGTCCTCTTTAGGAAGCTTGACTGCTTGAGGAGATCCAGAATGTCGACCTTTAAGAAGGAGACTCCAAGATTTGATGAAATGAATTATACTATATGGAAGGACCAGATGATTAAACATTTGAGATGCCTTAGTTAAGAACACCAGATAGTTACAAATAAAGATTACAAGCCTCATGCTGATCTTGCTACTATGAAAACTGTGACAAGAGACACATTGGTTGGTAAGTTAGCTGCTTTTTAAATGAGTGAATTTGGAGATAAATTTCCTAAGTTGAACCTGTATTTAAAGCTACTATTTCTAAGGATAAGCTAAGGAACGGGAACAAATTGAGAAAGAAGAAAGAGATATTGAAGAGCTTGAAGCCCTGTTTGCAAAGAGGCTACCTAATGGATCTGGTAAGTATGAAGGAAAGTTTCCTTTGAAGTGTTTTGTATGTAATAAGATTGGTCACATTGCTTCTAGATGTCCTAACAAAGAGCCTAAGTATAAGCATAAGAAGTTCATGCCTAAATATCAGAAGAAGTGTTACTATGCTACTGATGAAGGAATAATAGATGATGAATTTGAGAAGAGCGAAGATGAGATTGTGTTCATTGCTATCAGAGATGAGAATCCTAATGAAGAGAAAGACTTACTTTCACATGTATATAAGAAGGATGACTGGGTTATTGATAGTGGATGTTAACATTAAATGACCAGAGACAAAATCAAATTTTCAAAACTTGAAGACTATTGTATGCCTCCTCCTTTGTGATTCATGGTTCCCAAGCTTTCCAAAGGTGAGGGTTAGTAGCAAAGGTTTTACAATGATATAAATCCAATACACAAGAACTACTAAAATGAATAACTTGAAACGTAACCAATAAAATGTACAAGCAAAGAAAGAAAAACAAATGAATGCAAACCCCAAAGTGCTTGAAGCTTCTATTGTCTCTCTCTACTCCTTCTGAAACACTATTTTTGATGCTCAGTATTGGTGTGGGCAGCGTCTATGACTTGAGAAGCGTTGAGAATTTGTTAATTGAAATGTGTGTATGATCGCAAGATGGCTTGAATGCTAGAACCAAACTGACATAGTAATGGCACAGGAGAGCTTGAAATCTTGGATCTTTCAAATGGTTATGAAGGGTTTATTATATAGGAATTGGGGATGAAATGAACGGTTGAGATCAATCCCAAAGATAGGGAGATGAAAGGTTGAGATCAAAGGGAACTAGAGAAGCCATCGGTAAATTCCACCTCTTCAATTTGTAAAGAGGAGACATAGTTTGGTTGACTGAAGAGCTAATTGTGAGTTACCTTTTTGAAATGAAGAGATGGGTGAAGTTACCCATGTGGACTGGAGAGGTGGGTGAAGTTACCCATGTGGACTAGAGAGATGGGTGGGGTAACAAATGTGATCTAATTGGAGTTATCTCTTTGAAGATAAATGAATATTTAATTCATTTATTTAATTGAAGTTTTCAACATGTGAGATAATTGAATTCTTTTTGATTTAGAATTGCTTTATTGAATGAAATTAAACTAATTTAATTGGAAGAATTTAATTAGTAAGTTTAAATATTTGAATTTAAACTATAGGAAATTGAGTTTAATTAATGGGTAACTTCACCCACCTCTTCAGTTCAAAAAGGTAACTCACAATTAGCTCTTCAGTCAACCAAACTCTATATCCTCTTTACAAATTGAAGAGGTGGAGTTTATTGATGGCTTCTCCAGTTCCCTTTGATCTCAACCTTTCATCTCCCTATCTCTGGGATTGATCTCAACCATTCATTTCATCCCCAATTCCTATATAATAAACCCTTCATAACCATTTGAAGGTTCTAGGATTTCAAGCTCTCGTGTGCCATTACTATGTTACTACAACATTTGGGGTCAAATTTTGACGCCAATTTGTGATGGCACTACCATTTGTGTGTGATTTTTGTATTTTTTTTAAGTGCCCTTGACGCTATCGCAATAGCGACGATACCGTCATAATTGTGACACCCTCTTGATTATAAACAAAAAAAAAGAAAAATAAAAAGAAAGGCTCATTTGTGATCGAGTTGTGCATGCGAGCGGAAGGAAAATATACCATTCTGCGTGTGAAGAGGGCTCTTTTTGTATTGAACCCAGCTACCTCCAGGCTGGTTTGCAATTCATTTAGCTGGTTTCCTTCATGTTCCATTCTATGTGTGAAGAGGGTTCTTGTTGTATTGAATCCAGCTACCTTCGGGCCGGTTTGCAATTCATTCAGCTGGTTTCCTTCATGTTTATGGTATAGCCACCGCATACTCATCAACAAGCTGCCACCACATACTCACCATTTGAGGTATGTCTTGTATACGCCGTAATGAGAACATACATCGTAATCTGCAGAAACCCTAGCATAAAGAAAGTGATGCTTTGTCACGAGCAGTATGCCGTTGTTGTCTCACTGAAGCTTTGACCCTATCTATTGAAGGTCAGATGCCAATGAATTTTGCAATGGTTGGTGTCTTTTTAAATGCCTCATTGAGGGATTGAACAAACTGTCTGGAACCTGGACATTCACGATCCTATTATCAATTTCAATATATGTCTTTTTTTTTAGCCTTTGGTTAAGAGCATATTACATGACTAGAGGCGTATACCCTAAGATGGCCTGATTGATATTAGTCAATATGAGAACATGCCGTAATGAGAACATATGCCGTAATCTGCAGAAAACCTAGCATAAAGAAAGTGATGCTTTGTCACGGGCAGTATGCCACTGTTGTCTAGTAGGGAGGAACTTTTAGGTGTCATAAATCTTATAGTCTTGAGAAATAGGTCTGATACTTGCACTAGAGGTAAGTGTAAGGCCCCTAGTCAAGCTACCCAATACAAGGATAAAAATGTGTCTATGTTATAATGCATTAAAAAATCTCTTTCCATGGTCTTTGTTATATGTGGGCTATTTATGGTTTGTAAGGGATAACTAAGTATGTTCATTTACAAGTTTCCTTATCCTTTGAGGTTGTGCATAGACAATCACTGTTTCATTTCTTATTTACAAACCT
>MU225946.1:845732-855799 GCA_018584345.1 Thuja plicata
TAAGTAGAGAATGTTAAACTATTCTTGAAACAAAGAGAAACTCTTAAAAACTCTAAAGTGACACTAAAAAAATACATGCGACGTCGAGCCGTCAACAATTGCCGACAACTCGATGTCGCATGTATAACAAACTCATCGCACGACTGTCATAATTTTGACACTCGCTATGCGATAGCTATGTGTCGTAATAGCGATAGATAAAATGTAACGACAACATGATTACCATTATAGCCAGCTCATATTGCAACACCTAGACGTCACTTTTTTCAGATGTGCGATGAATTTGTTATACTTGCGACGTCGGGCTGTCCCAAAATTACCGACGGCTCGATGTCACATGTATAGAAAATTCGTCGCACGTCTGAAAAAATGACAGATAACATGCGACACCTACATGTCATAATATTGACAGATAATATGAGACGCCTATGTGTTGTAATAGTGACACATAAATTATGACACCTACATGTCATAATAGTGACATTAAAAATAGGTAACGATAGCATGGTAACCATGATAGCTGGCTTTTATTGCGATGGTTAGTACCATCGCAATAACGACGGATGACTCAGCCGTCGTTAATTCTGACACCAAAACTACAACACTAGTCTCTGTCGCTAGGCCGACAAGAAGGTGTCGAAAAAGTGACACATAGCCGTCAAAAAGAGGCCTCAAATGTACTGGTGTGTCAGTTTGGTTCCAGCATTCAAGCCATCTTGTGATCACACACTTGTTTCAATTAGCAAATTCTTGACACTTCTCAAGTCACAGACGCTACCCACACCAATACTGAGCATCAAGAACAACATTTCAGAAGGAGTAGAGAGAGACAATAGAAGCTTCAAGTGATTTGGGTTTGCATTCATTTGTTTTCCTTTCTTTGCTTATACATTTTATTGGTTACGTTTCAAGTTATTCATTTTAGTAGTTCTTGTGTATTGGATTTATATCATTGTAAAACCTTTGCTACTAACCCTCACCTTTGGAAAGTTTGGGAACCATGAATCACGAAAGAGGAGGCGTACATTTTGGTGAACCCGACATGAAGCAAACAACCTAAATATCTCTTGCAGACGACAAACATAATTGATCAACCACGACCATATGGTCGTAAATCTAAAAATTTATATTTTTTTTGATATCTGTATTATTTCGCAATTGCTGGTATTTTTTTGCAATCGACGAAATTGTGTCGCAATTGACTGGTTTAATACCGCAATTGATTGTAGGTTTTCGCATCTATTTTCTGTCATCTTCTGGGTCTCTGCCTTTTCTATAGTTTGCCACAATTGATCCACTAGTACCGCAATCAGAAGAATTATACTGCAATTGACAGATCCAGACTGCAATTGATTGTGCTTTACCGTAAATGAAAGTGTTTTGCCACAATTGATATTCCTAGGCCGCAATCGCCTATTATTTACTGCAATTTCTTTTGCATTACCGCAATCGCCTGCAAAATTGCTCATCAGGGCCAAAATTCTTTATCTTGCAATCTAAAAATCTAATGCTTTCTTTATTTTTCTGCAAGACGACGAGTTCCCACGAACAGGAAGGGTAAATTATTGGTAAGTATCATTCATTGTTTCAAAAGTTACATATACTCTCATTTTGCAAAGATCCTTTTGATATTAACTTGTTTAAACAAAAAAAACTAAAAGGAATTCACTTATCAATTTGGGTTTAAAAAGAACAGTGTTTGTCAAACATCTCACATCTCACATTTTAGATTTGGGCTTAAAATTGACATGGGGACTAAAATTGAACAAGGCAAAAAATCTCTCCAATTGGTGCATTAAAATTGAACAAGCAATCAACACCTACTTTTGGGCTTAAAATTGAACACTGGTGCTTGTATGGTGGTGTAGCTTAGTTCACATTTCAAATTTTTGGAGCTTAATCTATTTACCTTGTGTCTTGAGTTTTGGGTGCACTTGCACAAACTGTTAGATTAGAAACCTTTATACTTTTTAGAAAGGCCTGTCTGGGGAATGCGCTTCTTCCTCGAAGAACTACCTTAAACCGATAATCCTTCTGATCGGTATATAAACAAGGCGTGAACCAAAGTTTCATCTTATCTAGCCAAGCTCGGGCGAGGTGTGTTGGTGATAGTCTAGATCGAGTGAATATCCCTAAGGAGCCAGCGTGATCAACTAGGCTCTAAAGTGAGTCACACACATACAAACCAATTGGATAGATGCCACAAACCCTTACTACAACCTTGATAATTAGAGGCCAACCTATTTTACCTCTGAACAGATACCTTATTATAGTGCAAGGGGTTGCAGAATTTCCCCCCAAGATTCCCAACATATGTGTCCCACGATATTTGTGTAGTGAAAGAGATCTTCACTCCATGGCAACAATATCTGGAAATGGAAAAAACACAAGCACCTACGTCATGGACCTTCATGTCCTAGTAGTGTGACAATTGCTGTGTGAGCTAATGGACATTCAAGCATTGGGCCTATAACATTGTATTCTAAAGCCATTGACCTAGATTAATCTGACTGTTCATTGTTGAGACCTCTTGATAACCTTGCAACTTGAAAAAGTTGTAGAACATACACATTATCAGCCTTCATTCTTCAAAAAAATAGTGTTTGTCGTGCTTGTTTCTTTGATCAGTTTCTAAAAATGCAAAACAAAACATCCAAACTATCAAAATGAGTCAAACATGTTAAAGTCTAGGGTTGTCAACATCAACTATTTTGCAAATCAGAAGCATTGTTCCAAAAATATCAAAATTGTCAAGCAGTGATACCCATCTTTTAGTCTTTTTGAGACTGTTTCTCATTTACCGCAATTGCCCACATTATGCCGCAATTGAAGGAAGTCTACCATAGTTAACTTATTTATTGCCACAATCATCTTGTTTATTACTACAATCGGTGATAAACTACCGCAATCGACCATTTACTTTACTACAATCGGTGGAGTTGTACCACAATTGACCAGAGATACTTTATTCCTATTTTGACCTAAAAACCTTGAAAGAACTCTTCATTTGGTGTCCAAAACTAGTGTCTATCCCAGGAAAATGTGAAG
This sequence comes from Thuja plicata, assembly GCA_018584345.1. Taxonomy (NCBI): domain Eukaryota; kingdom Viridiplantae; phylum Streptophyta; class Pinopsida; order Cupressales; family Cupressaceae; genus Thuja; species Thuja plicata. The sequence goes on from MU225946.1 coordinate 848,781, forward strand.
AACATTGTGTGAATCTCTAAACATTAAAGATCATCCCTTCTCTGAAAAGCACGATTATTGTCAAAAACATTGTTAGTTTGAAAGCTCAGACTCAAAATACCTTGATCTCGTCATATCAAACATCATCATCTTTATCAAAGTGACTTTGTCCAAGGCAAAGGTCAAAAAATCTTATCTTTTTACATCATCACCACTTTGAGATCAAGATATATGAAAATCTATCCTTAGAATTACCCTTGTCCAAAACATAACTCGGACTTCTTTAGAAAGGCTTTTTCTTCCTTGTTTTCTTTATATCACTTGTTTTAGTTACAAAATCTGGACCACACTATGTCTCAAAGACCTCATGGAGGGCCTTACAGAAGGTCTAAGGCTAAAACACAACCTGATGAGTCATATATCAACCGATTCCCTGCTTGGGAAACAAAGCAAGAGAATGATCCTTTTGTAAACACCAGTTCTACTCTATTCATTGAAAAACCCCGTGGGGCAGCTCTTTTCCAAAATGTCACGGAAGAGGAACTAGAGGATATAGAGAAAGATGATTATTCCACACAAGTAGTTGACACTATTATATAGAGGAATCCTGAATGGTTCTTAGCCATGCTAATAAAGAAGGGAGTCAAACTCCCTGCTAAATTTAGTGTATCGACCATATGGCCTGAAAACCCTCTCGCGGGTCAAAACACTACTCAGCCTCCTCAGATACTACCTGTTGCCTCTCAAATCTTCCCACCATTGGTATTACCCACATTGATATAGATGATACCCAGTCAAACCAATGACACAAACCAGGCTAGCACATCTTCCACTCAAAACATGACTGGCTCGCAACTGAGTGCACCTGTGGTTACTAGTATGCTCCCACCTTCAGTCACATGGCTGGGGAAACCAAGCTCTCAAGCTATGCCTTCCTTCACACCAAACATCAACTGTTATGAAACTATGCCACTGCTATAGTAAACTCATCCTAGTCTTGGGATCAACACCTCATGCCCACAGGTTCCATCTCTGTAGGTACAACTTACAGTCAATGTCTGCCCAAGGCTACACCTTTGCCCATTCTAACATCAATCCAACCTCCGCAATAGCAACCCCAACTTCAGTTGCCTCAAATCTAACCTTCGCAACAGAAACCCCAGCTTCAGTTGCCTCAAATCCAACATTCGCAATAGCAACCCCATCTTCAGTTGCCTCAAATCCAATCCCAGCAATAGCAACCCCAGCTTCAGTTGCCTCAAATCCAACCTTCGCAACAACAACCCCAGCTTCAGTTGCCTCCAATTCAACCCTAGCTTCAGTTGCCTCAATTCCAACCTCAGTAGCAGGAGTATCAACCCCATTTTTAACCACAACAACATTCCCAATCCCAACAACAAATGCCTCAGAACCCACCATGGGATACTCATGTGCCCCCATTTCAAAATCACTTAGTGGGAAATCAATATCAAGTCCCTAAGATGAAATCCTATGTTCCTACTCAAGGGACATAGAGGCGTAGCCTCATACCCACTACCACACAAAGGAACATCCTCACACATCAACCTCAATATCAAATAGACATGTTAATGCAACAAGTGCAAACCCTTCAAACCCAAATGATGGATATGCAAAATCAGGGGCAAACTAAATCCTACACTGGAGAGGATTTATACCCATACCCCTTTTAACATTCTCTCCACATGTCTCCATTCCCAAATCACTTCTCGGTACCAAAATTCAACAAATATAGGGGAAATACTAACCCTATTGAATATATTCGAGAGTTTTTTTCTAGTTGCGTCGAAGTTGACCATGATGAAACATATTTAATGCGACTATTCCCACAAAGCTTAGCCAGACCAAAAATGGAATGGTTCTCACATTTACCTCATGATATTCAGTCTTGGGGTGAACTGGCGGAAAAGTTCATAGCTCACTTCCATCATAACATTGAGCGCAAGGTCAGCATCAAGGACCTTTGCAATATCAAACAGAAGGATGGAGATTCTTTTGTGAAATTCCTACAGAGATGGAGGAATACGGAAAAATGCATAACATATGATGTTCCTGAACAAGACCTAATAGTCATGTTTGTTGACAATCTAATTCCAGACATGTTATTCACAACAAAATTACAGCTAGCTCCGAACTTCACACAACTCATCGAACGAGGAGTTCATTGTGAGCAGAACTTAGTCAAACGAGGAATCCTTGCAGATCCAACACAAACAAATACAAATAAAATGCAATGGACAAAGCTAAGTGGTGGAACAAAAATAAAAATGTCACTAGCAATGGTGTCATTGATGTGAAGATGGTCAACTATGCACAACCCAAGGTGTCACTGCAAGGCGCACCTGTGGCCAACCAAAAACCCACAGGGCCCACTCAACAAGAATACACCCAAAACCAACCTCCCCTAGTACAAGTGACCACTGTGGAAAACAATCAACAATAGAATCAATGCAGACCATGGTTTCAATTCCAGCAACGAGATTTCACACCATTAGGAGAGCCGATAGAATCAGCTTTACGCAAGTTGATATAATCAAACACTATCAATCTCCCAGAAATTAGGGACTTTGAACAGGATGCAAACAAACCAAGGTGGTATAATGATAAGGATTTCTGCGAGTTTCATCAGGTGAAAGAGCACAAAACATCTAACTATTACCGATTGAAACATGCTATCCAAGGCCTGATTGACACAGGGGCCATCGATGTGACAAATACCCAAACCAAAGGCACAACTGATCAAACTATCTTCAATGATACCTTTCATGATCACAACAAGGGAAAAGCCTCCGGGTATGGTGGATAAGAAAAACAAGTTAACTATACATATGCCAACAGTGATAATGTTATCAATTGCCTCAATCCTTCAGATAGCCATGTGGCTACAATCACTATCAAAGACCAAGGTAACAAATGTGCTGTAACAATGCATCATGCTAGATTCATCTTGCAAGGAGTACCATCCTCATCTACTATATCTGCCAATCCTAAAGCAAACTCAGATCTACAGCCAAGCATAGTGGATCAACTAAAGCGCACACCTGCTTAGATCTCCATGTTTGACCTATTGCGCATATCTCCATAGCATAAACTGGCACTTGACCAAGCCCTTTAGAATGCACCTGTCCCAAGGGACATAACACCTAAGAGCTTCCAAATGATGGTTAACCATATAGATACTAACAAACATGCCACATTCACGGACCGTGATGTGCCGCCGCATAAACTCCTACATAACGATCCTTTGCACTTACTTGTCTAGGTCCACAAAAGCGCTATCCATAGGGTCCTTATTGATGGTGGAGCTGGGTTAAACATTTGTACTCTAAAGTTAATCAATCAACTAGGCTATTCAAAATCAAGCTTTGATGTCACAAGGAGGATAAATATCAGAGCTTATGATGAAGAGGAAAGGTCCTCTAAAGGTATTATCATTCTACCTATTTGTATTGGTCCAATGGTTAAAAACACTCCCTTCCAGATCCTAGACCTTGAGTTGGGATACAACATGCTACTAGGGAGACCCTAGATACATGAAATGCAAGCCATACCTTCGACATACCATCAATGCATCAAGTTCCCACACTAGGGAGAGGAAATCATCATAAAGGGAGATCCCAATCCTTTCCAATACTGTAATGCTATCCAAATCAACACTGATAACCAGGTACCCTCAAAACAAGATGCAAGCATCCCATCCTCTTCATATTCAAGTCCTAAGGATGTCACATGGACAACAAGAAAGATAGCCATTAACCAAGATGCAAGTATCCCCTCCTCTTCAGATTCAAATCCTAAGGATGTCACACGGAAAGCGGGAAAAATATCCATCATCGACAAAGGCTGTGGTGAGTACAAATATGAAGAGGCTTTCACCATCATGCACATGCCTCAGAGCCTGAAAAATTATGGCATGCCACAACCTATTATTACAACAGAAACTCTACAGCCTGTTCTATTCAGATGTCCGCCTACAACCTTTGTTAGATGGGGAGACATAGCGAAAGAAAAGCCATTTGAACAAGATATCGGTACATGGTTATACCAAGACCCACAAGAGACAATTCGACAAACCATACCCCTGTCAAACTATGGTAATGCTTATATAATGTTACAAAGATTTGGGTATGATGGTACAACCAGCCTAGGGGTAAGACAAGGCATAATGGAATTGTCTCTCCCTCCAACCCAGAGAAACAAGAGAGGGTTAGGCTATTGGCAACAAAGAGCCAGTCCTATAATCCAAGACATCCAAGTTGATCAAGAAAAAATAGCAGAGATACACCAGGGGCACAACATAGAACATGTCTTGATAAGAAACATAGTAGCACAATTGTTGCCCGCCGAAGAGGGAACCACACAAACCCGAATAGACCTCCACACAACAATCGATGATAACGAAGGAAGTGAGACATTTGATGAGTGTTCTATCGAGAATGACTCCCATGAGTATGAGTGGAGGTCCCTTCATGAATTTGAACCGTCAATCCTAGATTTTTCCCCTTAGTCAGACACTATCATAAACCTAGAAGACTTATTTGACCAACTATCCATTGTCAAACAACCCTGCATAGATAAGCATGTCATTTATCATTCCTCCAGTGGTGTGTCCACATCACAGTTTAGTTTTGTACGAACCATATCTGTAGTCCCTTTCAATCAACTAGAGTCAAAAAACCATAAAAGTATTTGTCTTGTACACCCAGAGCTAATAGAGTGGGATCAACAAGGACCGCCTGATTTAGATGTCTTCGAGAATGATGAGGCTATTGCTGATTTCATGGGACTTAGGGAAGGCATGCCATCAGGAGACCACAAGGTAGGCTTCGCCATTGACCTTGATAGAGCGGCATATTTCGGCGAGGCAGCTCCTCTTTCTAGTCCACAAGAGAAAAAAGAACAAAAAAATGATAAAAAAGCTAAAACAAGACATATCTTCTAGCGAAAACCTCACTGAGGTGCTAGAAGATGGAAAGAAGGAACTCCTCCCCTTGACAGAGGAAAAATTGACATTACTAGTAAAAGAAACAAAGGAAGTCATTTTGGGAGATGAGAAGAACCCAAAGAACATATACTTGGCAAAATCACTCACCCTTGAGGAGAGAGAACAGTTTATCAGCTTCTTTAAAGAAAGGATGATCAACTTCACATGGTCATACTTAGATATGCCAAGATTAGATCTAGAACTTGTGCTATATCATCTCCCATTGCTACCTAATGGCAAACCTATCAAGCAAAAGCTAAGGAAGATGCATCCCCATGTTGCACTGTTAGTGAAGGCAGAATTGAAGAAGCATTTGGATGTTGCGTTCATAAGACCTATACCATACATAGACTGGATATCTAACTTGGTACCAGTTGCAAAGCATAGTGGTCAGATATGGATTTGCATAGGCTTCAGGGATCTCAACATAGCTTGTCCCAAAGATTACTTTCCTTTACCCAACATTGATATGATAGTAGATCTAACCTCTGGACATCAAATTCTATCACTCACGGATGGCTTTTCAAGATATAATCAGATAAGGATCGCACCAGAGGATCAACATAAAACAACTTTCACATGTCCTTAGGGCACTTACTGTTGGAACGTCATGCTATTTGGTCTCAAAAATGCTGGCATGACATATCAAAGGGCTATGACAACTATATTTATTGATCTCATCCACAAAACAATGGAAGACTATGTGGACGACATACTTGCCAAGTCATTGCTTTGCAAGGATCATCTACAAGTATTGGGGCCAATCTTTGACAAAATGTAGGAATTCAAGGTCTGTCTAAACCCAAAGAAATGTGCATTCGGTGTCACAACAAGAAAGCTCTTGGGATCAGCATTAGGAGTACTTCTGGCACAACATGATGATGCAGGTAAAGAAAGGGCCATCTACTATCTAAGAAGAACATTGGTAGGATATGAGCTCAACTATATGCCAATTGAAAAGTCATGCCTTGCAATTTTCTTTGCTTCCCAAAAGCTGAGACATTAGATGTTGAGTCACCAAACAAAGTTGATCACACATATTGATCCTTTAAAGTACCTCCTAAGCAAAGCAACACTCACTGGACAACTGGCGAAGTGGGTAATGATCTTAAGTGAGTTTGACATTGAGTACATATATAGAAAAGCCATGAAAGGGCAAGTGATCTTGGATCAACTAGCAGAGGCACCCATTTAGGACCATCAACCTATTATTTCTGACTTTCCTGACGAATCTATTATGACACTACAACTAGCGATCGAGGTATGGAAACTATACTTTGATAGGTCATGCACGAACCATGGTGCGGGGGAAGGGATAGTGCTTATCACTCTAGATCATGATGCAATTCCAAATTATTTTAGACTCAACTTCTCATTCACAAACAACATAATAGAATATGAAGCACTGGTCATCGGTCTAAAGATAAAAATTCAATGGAGAATCAAGAACCTTAAGGTCTTTGGAGACTCGTAGTTGATCATCAGTCAAGTCAAAAATGATTATGTGACCAAAGATAGAAGCTCACATACAGAGCACAGATGGAAACACTACGCACCAAGTTCCATTACATCTTCTTCGAGCAAGTCCCATGAGCACATAAGAAAGCTACAGATGCGATGGCTACCATAGCATCATTGATTGATATGCTAGGTAACGAAACAAGATTCCAGTTTCTAGTAGAGAAAATCTTGGTGCCATCACATCAAGCATCCATCACAGAATCAACTGTTAGAATGAATTTAGAATAACTGAGAGGGGAGGGGTGAATCAGTTATCCTCAGGTCTAGATGTAGTAAAATAAAACTTTCTGATTTTCAGATCTACTCGGTAGCAGTAGTATAAGTCAACAAATTTTAATCATGCAGTTCACTGTCTAATGAAGTTAGCTTGTAAAAATATAATAGTGAAGCAAACCATAGGCATTCATACAAGTTGACACAAGTATTTAACGTGGAAACCCAATATGGGAAAAACCACCAGTAACATGCTACCAAGTTTTCACTCTTCTGAAGTGATGCCCTATGAGGAGCCAACCCT
>MU225946.1:864249-894628 GCA_018584345.1 Thuja plicata
ATCTCTGGGATTGATCTCAACCGTTCATTTCATCCCCAATTCCTATATAATAAACCCTTCATAACCATTTGAAGGATCCATGATTTCAAGCTCTCGTGCACCATTACTATGTCAGTTTGGTTCTAGCATTCAAGCCATCTTACGATCACACACTCGTTTCAATTAGAAAATTCTCGACACTTTTCAAGTCACAGACATTGCCCACACCAATATTGAGCATCAAGAACAGGGTTTCGAAAGGAGTAGAGAGAGACAATAGAAGCTTCAAGTGCTTTGGGGTTTGCATTCATTTGTTTGCCTTTCTTGTGCTTGTACATTTTATTGGTTAATTGGAAGAATTTAATTAGTAAGTTTAAATATTTGAATTTAAACTATAGGAAATTGAGTTTAATTAATTAATTAATGGTAATTAATCAATTAAGGTTGATTAATTAAATAAAATTAATTATTTAATTAATTTTGGGAATTTGATTAGATGATTTGGGGAATGAATTTAGAAGAAAATAGATGATTAATTAATGATTAAAAACCATTAATTAATACATGAAAATTAGTGTTTTTAATGTAAATTTGCAAGCCTGTCCATTTTTGGGTGTCTACAACTATGATGGTGGAGTTGTTACATTTGGTAACAATGCTCCCCGTTCGATCAAAGGAAGAGGTTCAATTACACTTGACAGTAAGAGTAATAATGATGATGTTTTATATGTTGAAGGTTTAAGGCATAATATTTTGTGTGTTGGATAGTTAGTTGATAAGGGATATCACTTGGAATTCAAGAATGGAATGTGTAGAATAATCAGAAGCACTAGAATTGAGATTACATCAGGTACAAAGATAAGAGGTAATGTATTTCTCTTGAAAAATTTTGAGAACAAATGTTTTATTGGTAAGATTGATGACAGTTGGTTGTGGCATAAGAAATTTTGTCACGCGAACTTTGATAACATTGTGAAGGTAATGATGACATTGTTTTTCTGTTAGTATGCAAACAACACTTTCGGTAAGCATACATCGAAAGAAAGGACAAAGAGAAAACCAAAAATGCAGTTATCAGAGATCACCGAAAACTGCTAAATACAAAGAAAACTGACGACACAATTTTTTGTGTAAATCGAAAATGCAAAGTCAAAAGGATAAAGAGGAACCCGACAAAGGAACCCGACGTGTAGGATATAGTGCAACCCGAGAGACAGTCAAAAAGGAAATTTAGAGGACAGTTCAAGAAATGAACCCGAAAGACATTTAACTGACTTCAAATCATAACCGACCGTCAAAAACTGAAAGTCAGTTGCAGCCCGCAAAAAGTGGATCTGACGTCCACGTCAGATAAAATAGTTTTATTCTATTTATAGAATCTTGATTTGTTTTTAAAACAATTTTTTTAGGGACAAGAAACATGAATGTAAGTTCTTTAATCAGCTTAACTGATTTAAAACACATAGACTAGGAGATCAAGGTAAAGTTGTAAACCTGTGATCTTAGAGTTAACATTGTTTTACATGAAACTTGATAAGGTCAATCTGTCTTATAAATAGACTATGTTATCATTATTTATAATGCATGAGAGAGGGATGTGAAAGGATATGAGAGGATGAATGAAGCATACAAGCACACCTATGGATCAGATTGAAATTTTCAAGAAACATAACAAAAAAAGGTGAATTTGGTTATCAAGAACCAAGAATAGAGGCTACAGAGCATCAGAGGTATTATTCAATCACATTTGGTGATATACTTATTCATGTAATCTTAAATGGTACTATAATCAAAAATAGAAGATTGCATACACTAGGTCAAATTGTAATTTTCTATCATTCTAAAAAGTGAAGCAAAGTGTAAATCCTTTCAAGGAAGGTGGATTTAACAGTCCAACTATAAATCTCTTAACCGAGTGTAGACTTAACAGTGTTGCTAAAGCTCTTAACCGAGTAGACTTTAAAAGGTATCCACAAATAATCTTAACCGGGTAGTTCATCATAAGTGATCAAATTGTAACCCTTAACCGGCCCCTTCCAATCTGCAGATAATGAAGAATTTGTGTGTTCCATCCCCACTGCAGCTTTTACTTCCTAACAGGAGTTTTCTGCGATATCATATCTTGTGTTATGTGTCAATTACTTTCATGAATATTTCTATGAGTGTTCACATGTATGGTTAAGTTTATGAACTGATAAAACTTACATCAAGATAGTATAGAATAGATGGTTGGATAAACATTTGATAACTTAAAGGATAAAGGTTAAAAAATACAAAAGTTTTAAAGGTACTAATTCACCCCTCCTCTCTTAGTACACACTTCCCATTAATTCCAACAATTTGTATCAGAGCTAAGTCTCTTCTTTGGAAAAGCTTAAAGGCTTAAGAGAAAAGATCATACAATGGAGAAGTACAGACTTGACAAAAGTATTGAAAATAAAAAGCTAGAAATTTAGATCTTCTATGAGCAGTATAAAGAAGCTAGAATCAATATGAGACAACTGTTAGATGAAATAAAGATTATGGCAACTCACTGTAATGAAACAGATTATTATGAGGAAGAGATACCAGATTTCTTTGAGTCTTTAGGATCAACTACAAGCAAAGCATCAGACGCATCAGAAGAAAGAATCACAAGCCTAAATGAAATCAATCAACATCTAGTTGGACAAGTGAAATATTTGCAAATTGGTCAAGAGACATAGATGGTAAGAATGATTGATGTCATGAATAGTGCTAGACAAGCTGAGCAAGAAAGAATACTAGCTATTGATGATAAAAGAAAGATTACAGAAAAGCTACAAGAGAAAGAGTCTGGAATACATAGACTTAAAAAGCATCAACATGAGATCACAAATCAAATTATTCTTATGAGTCAAGAGGAAAATAGAATGAATGTTGAACTCATTGAAAGAATAGAAGCTATTGGTGAGCTAAGGGATGAGAATGAAAAATTGAAACATGAAATAAGAATTCAACAACAACAAAATGAAATTATCAAGAAAGCTGAACAAAGCAATAAAAGAATGGATGATTTTCTTGAAGGACAATGAAGAGTCAACAAAAACACTAGTCTAGGCTTTACTGAGAATGGAGAATCACCCAATCAAGCTGATCCAAAGAATGTCTATGAAAATCCAAGACCAAGAAAGTTGACATGAAATCACTGTGTAAAGAAAGGCCACACATCAAATGTATGCAAAGGCAAAATGAAAGGTATTCCTAAATCCACATCTTCATTCATAGGAATTTGTTATAAATGTAAAAAGAAAGGACATAAAGCATATGAATGTAAGTGTGAGATGAGACAACCAAAGAAGGAAACCTACATGGACAAATACTTTCCTACATGAAAAATGAATGGGCACACAACTCTTGAATGCTAGAGAAAGAATAAGCAAGCATGGAAGCCTAAAGGTCAAGAAACTCCCTATCAACCAAAAAGAGTCGGTAACCAGTATGTATGGGATTACAAAACTTGGACAAATTGTACATCATGTGGATGATTTGGTCACATTTCTGCAAAATGTATGAGACAGTGGACTAGAAAGTCTAGAGGTTGGACTAACCCCAGAATGGCATGCTTACACTGTCATAAATTTGGTCATGTCAAGAAATACTGCAGAGACTGAATGACAAAGACCAACACATATCCCAATGAAAACATCATTGAATACATCTAGAGAATGAGAGACAAAATGTGGATAAAATCTTCAAACAATGATGAAGCTAGATCAAGCAATTCAAATGGTGACACCCCATACAATGGATCTGGTGACATCACCACCCCCACCTAAGAAGAACAAGTAAGTATGGAACTGCATTACACTAAGCATTATTTTACATTAGTTCCATAATATGTTGATAAAATGCCAAATTAGCATAAGTAAAGATGCATCATGGTATTACTTATTAAAATCTGTGATAACTATTCTATCAGGTAATACATACCAAAATTCATCAGTATACACTCAAAGCTAAAACTGCCTACACATACCGAGAAGCATCGCTTAAACATGAGAAAGAAAAGTTGCTAGTGTAAACTGAGATGTGTCAGTAATAAAGCAAAGTGAATAAGTTGTTTGCGCACAACATCAAAACCCATTGGTAAAAGAAAAGGGTTGAATGACCACCCTGAAACGTCACGTTGTCACCGAAGATAAGTTAATGTTCAAACTGACGAACTCCATCTTTAAACACCGAAGAGTGGTTGAGCATTAATGACTCACTTTTTAGGGAAAACGCCTATAAAAGCGTGATGGAAGGGTTTCATTCTTCACCACATCCAGAGCAGAGTGATGAGAGTCAAAATTTGAGCAAACAAAAAACAACATCAAAGAGCGACTTCAACTCGACCAGAGAAATCCAAAAGATCATTGATCATTGTAGGTGTAAACAGTAAGTTACTACGACAATCGAGAACTCTGTTTACACATTTTTTAGAAAGCCCTAAATTTTTTTGAAACAATGGCCACGACCTCAAGAACCACCAAACATAAGAATATCAAGAAGGATGAGGTTAAACTCATCAAGAATTCTGTATGTGAGGAACCACATTACAAGATTTACCCTAAGGTTGCATCACAAACTGATAATGTTGGAGCATTCTCGTGAATACTAGCTAGGGTTTTGCTCGTTGAAGATGTGTGAGTTTACATCCACTACAAGATTGTAGAAATTGGTGATTTAGAGGTGGAACAATCTTACAAGAAGCTGTGTAACGAAGATGGATCCATAAAAGATGAACACAAACATATACAGGTGAAAGGGATCACTAATGCCCTATTATTCCCGAAGGCATTCAAAACTGATTGGATTCAGTTAGGACTGAGCTGAATGCACAATCAAAAACTATGGCTGGACAAACCTAAGATGATAACTCAAGATGTTATCCATGTAGTCACCGGTTACCCTGTAACCGAGAAGGTTACAGCATTGAAAAATCCACCCAAGGCTGAGATTGAGAAAAACACTTGAGAAAAGTGTGATGGCAAAGGATTGAAGGTATCTAGCATAACTGATGATTAAATTAAATTCAGAGCATGTGTTCTAGGTTACAAATTCTTCCAAGCAAGCATGACGAACAACATAGCATTCGGTGCAGTAGATACAACATACAATATTGTAAATAAAGGTACCTAGTTGGATCTGTCAGCACTTCTACTGAGCTAGCTAGAAGAAAAATTGAGGACTATAAGAAATGCTAAGACAAATACATGTAAGTTTGGATCACTTATCATGTGCATTTTCTTTTACTTTCAAGAAACATTTCCATCAGTAGGAGATGTAAAATGGGATTCCACAAAACCGGTCACCATGCAAATCAATGAATACATAACATCATTGGGAGAAAACTTTGAAACAGTCATGGATGAGTACTTCACAGGATTCAAGGACCAAATGCAAAAAAGGGTAAGGATCCCTGAACAACTTATTGAGAAGTTCAAAGATGATATATGTTTTAAGGTTTACACCAACCCCACATACATAAAACCTGCTGTACCAAGGACAACATGGTTACAAACTTTGGAGTATGAGGTAAATATTGATCAAGCATCCAAGGCAATCGATGCATTGATAAATGAACCATTAGACAAGAAATAACCAAAGTTAAGAACTTATGAGGAGGCCAAATCAAGAATAAAATCTAGCCTGGTTGTACAGAAAATAATTAGGAAAAAGGATAAAATGGTCAGGAACCTAAAGAAAATACTGTCAGCAACAGAAGAAGAATCCAAACAAGAAGAAGAAGCTGACAAGGAGGAAGAGACTAAAGGCGAGTCACCCATCGATGAAGCTGCAGAAAAGAATGACTTCGAGGCCACAGAGTCAAATTCACCACCCCCTCTACCAACAAAGAAGCCAAGAACCATATCTTCTTCTAGGACAAGAATCCAAACAATAATTGACTCAAATCCTTGACCCTTGAAGAAAGGAAAAGTTAGAACATACAAGAGGAAACCAGCCACACAGAAAAGAGGGTCATCAAAGAGAAGAAGGTTGATTCAAACAAGGGAAGATATTGAGGACACAACAAGATGAAGGTGTAGAAATAGAGAATATTAAGGTTCCAGAAAGCATTGATGAGGTATGCAAATCTATTGCAAATTCAGGATCTATTATAGATTCTATGATAAGAAGATGGTGATCAAAACAAAGATGAAGATGCCATCATTGCAAATATGTACAAATTCAAGTACGTACCAATTCAATTTGAAGGTAATAATTTACCAAGGGAACTCTTGGACAGATTATATGCTAGATGGACATTTGCATTAAACAATGAAAATGAGATAAGGGAAAGAGTACTTGTTTCTCTTATGCCTCCTGAATCCAAGAGGGAAGAAATTGATGAGAGGATAGAGAATCACAAAAAGGAGTTCTCACCCAAGTTGAGAGCCTACAAATTTCTTTGAAGGGAGGATTATAGAGCTTGAACAAGAAAGTCACAAGTAATGGAGTAAAATAATCAATAGACCTATTAAGGAAGCTAGCCTCGAAAAAGACCAACAAATGCAAGATGAAAATCAAGAAACTCAAGAACACATCATAATCAAAGATGCAGAAGATGACACATCAGTTGAGTTAGATAAAGAAGAAATGAACACAACTGGCAACAAGAATGTGGAAGTTGTAAATGAAACATGGCCAGACACCATTAAGGACACCACAATGGATAATATAGTCATCGACATAACCGATGACCCAATAGAAGAAATACAGAAAGATGAAGATGTCACTGTTACCAAGGACACAACCGACGAATATGACAACACAATTGATAATTCACAGGTGAACATACTAGGAAACATGCCAATATTGATGCAAGCCATCAATAAACTGCAAGAAATAGACAAGTCACCTAATAAATATTGAAGTATTCCCGAGGATGTAGGGGATGAAGGAAAGAAAGAAAACACCGATGATCAGAAGGACATCGGAGACACTCATATTGTAACTGAAACAAACAAGGTTACAAAAGGAGAATCAAAGAAAACATATGGAGACACAACTGAGAAGGATACACATACAAAGACAGATGAAGTTCATAAGGACACCGATGAAGGAGGAAAACCAAAAGATGGCACTCCTAAGGAAACCATAAAAGTTGCTACCGATAATGCAAAGGTTGATGTTGAGACGTCTACAAAAAACTAACAAGCTGACATCAAAACAAAGCAGCAAAAAGAGGCAACACCACAAGTCACTTCCTCAAGCACCACAGAAAAAGATGAGAATATGGCTATGGTTCTACACTCAAGTGAAACTCTAAAGAAGAAGAAGAAATCCAAAAAGAGTAAGTTGGAAGTCACTCTAGATGAAATCATTGAGATCTCCAAATGTGACCCAACTACACTTGAATGTGAAGCACTGAAGGAATATGGTGAAATATGCCAGAGTAAGGCATTACAAGAGAAGCTAAGAAAGTAACACCAAGACTCCATGGTATTGGAAACAACTAGGGACATCTTGCACCAGATGGTACCCGACGTTGATGTTGATCAGAATAAACCAATACAAGATCAACTAGCCACTCTCACAGAAGCCATTACAACACAGAACATTGATGCAGAGAAGGCAATTGAAGAGAGAGAAGAGAAGAAGTATTGTTGGCAAGTGATCAATTTTTTGTAAATGTGATTCAATTTTTTCTTTTCATTTATGGCAACACATCTGGGTTTCAAGTCGATTCCTATAAAGATAAGTTTTGATGATTCAGAAATTGACTAAGTATAGAAGCAGAGATACAAAAGTATTTTAGATATCAAAGATCAAGATTGATGAATTAGGGAAAGGGATATAAGAGAAAGATAGTATGGGGTAGGTATGACCTCCACCTAAGATCTATTTGGTTTTGGTAATGTCTATGAAAAGTTAGAAAGAATTGAAGACAAATAGACTGCAGCAGAACAACGATACATATCAGTTTGACAGTAGCGAATATTGAGTGAGTATGACATGGACTCTAGGCAATCAAAGTTGGATTATGGTTGTTGATAACCTACACTTTGAGTATGGAAGAGCACTGAATATACATTTACTATTTTCTTTACTAAATGTATTTGTACTGAGAGCCAACTTTGTAATATTTGTAATATTCATATTGGGAGCCGACTTTGTAAAGTTGTGAGATATATATGTAAGATCTTTTTGATAAATATATATGTTGTTGTTGGTTAGTGGGATGAGTATGTTGAGTTAATAGCAGAGTAGAGAATGACAGAGATCATTGAAGAACTATAAAGGAACTATCTAAGCACTAGTGTTTCTTGTTTTTTTCATAACTGGGAACACGTTGTAAATAAAATTACTTTGTAAGAACTGTAAGCTTAGTTGACCCCTAACATGGTGTTGTGAACCTTTAATAGGGTTGTAATTCCTTTAACAAGGAAATGTGCTATGTAATATTCAGCTCCTAACAGGGCTAGGTCTCGTAATAGGGACATTATACTTTAGTACATTCTTGTGGGTACCATCCCCACCAGTGTTTTCCCTTGGCTAGGGTTTCCTTGAAAACAAAATATGGTGTTATGAGTACTATGTCATTTTCTTATGTTCTTTTCTTTACTACAACTTTATGGTTAATGTTTAAATGGTTGAATAATTTAATTAAGTGCTATAATATTGATTCACCCCCCTCTGAGTATTATCCAATCCTAACAATTGGTATCAGAGCTTTTGGCCCTTGGAGAGAAAGTCTAATAGCTTGAGGGAGACCAGAATGGATTTGGATAATTTGCAAGAAGAATTTGATGCTGCACTTCAAGACCTGGACAAAGAAAAAAAAGAAAATGGAGAGTTGAGATTCAACATGCAAAGAGCTGAGAAATTTATAAAGAAACTTAAGGAACAACTTGAGATTTCTTGAAGTCAAAGACAAGACCTTATGGTTCAGATAAAAGAGGATTCAGATGAAGACAATTCAGATTAGGTGAGGCAACTAAAAGAAGAGAATGAGACTCTGAAACTTGAAAATGAGACAATGGCTAAAGAAATAAAAATATAGAAGGAGGCTAAGAAGAAAGTTGAAGAAGCTTTAAACAGCTCATTAAATCAAATGAAGAATGAGGCTGACAACTACAAGAACAAGTATCTAGAAATGGAGAAATACAATTAGATTATAAAAGGTGAACTTGTTGAAGCAAAGAAACACATTCAAAAACTTCACACTAGCAGTGATTTGATTGATGAATAGAGAGACAAATAGAAACCTAAAGGTGATATGACTGGTATTGGCTTCAATGAAGCTGAATGTTCAAATAATCAAGAAGAGAAATCCAATGAGAAGATTGATGCTGAGAAACCTTCTATTGAAGGACCAAGAAAGAAGAATGCATAATACCTAATCAATCTGGATATAGATAAGACAATGGAAGGGAATCTACAGTGAAACCTACATGCTACAAATGTAATAACATTGGACACATTGCAAAGTACTGTAAGCTACAAGTTAATCAGGAAAGAAGACCTATATGTTACAAATGCAATAATCTAGTACATATTGCAAAGTTTTACAAGTATAATGGATCAGACAACAGAAGAGTACCACCTCCTATGAATTCACAAAAGAATAGAAATGATATTGGTAAGAGTGTTGCAGATTTTAAGATTGATTTTCAAAGTTATTTTAAGAAAGCAGAATATAACAACAGTGGTAAGATATGGAAGATCAAAGAAACAAGTGAGACATCAATTCAAGGAGAGTCAGTAGATGCTGCTGGATCTTTTCCCGATGGTAGTAAAACAAAATCAACCTAATTGGCCAATCATGGCCTTAGGGGGAGAATTGGATATAAACATCAAAATATATCCACCCCAAAATTTGTGGATTAAGCTCAAGCGAGCTTAGGTATGAACTTGGCCGACATCATATAGTATAAATTTGAGAGCGCAACATCAGCCGACGCATATATTTTGTTTGCGAGATCTAACAGCCGACTGGACAGTACTGAGTAAAAGTAAAATTCATGACTTAAACTTGTATAAAGAACCATTCAATGACCTATCTCTTTACCATTTGACGAAGAGCGAGCTAAGGAGATAAGAGAGAAAAGAGATTCAGTCTATTCTACAATTGTCGTGCGTGGTCGATTGAAGTATAAACATGGAATTCAGTGGAAGAAAGGTATTTACATCATCTAGATATGGATGCACCTATTATTTTCAATGTTGTAGATCAACCTAGGTACAAATTTAAGAAACATCCCTTCAAGTCATGTGAAGAGGATCCAAAAGGAGCATTTTCTCAAACCCAGTATGACGTATTACACGTAGAAGATATCAGGGCTTACATATATTGTAAGTATGATATACTGGGAATTGATGATATATCAACTGAGATGGAATATATGACTGATAATGGAATCATGAAAGAAGAATGCAAACACATTGATCATTTGAGCATAATGAGAATTCTAGACTTATGTGAATTCGATGAAGATGAATGGTTTAAAATAATGTTGAGCAGGGTTCATGATCAGTTCATTTGGATAGGTGATCATCCTATAAATATTTGTATGGGAGATTGGAGACAAGAAAAAACTTAGCTCAGATTGAGGATGATACAATCAGGAATCGGGAAATTGATAACATGTTTCCTGTAATATCATTACAAGAAAGGGAAAGAATATTCAAGGAATTGAAACCTTTACTAAGGACCAAGGTAATATTGTTGAAAATCATGGTGAGGAAGTATGATGAATTCACTGAGGAAAATCAGAAGGCACTAGAGAATATATTGATGAATACTACTTCTAACAAGCCCCCACCTCCTAAGACCACTTAGCCTACACAATTAGGAATGGGAGAAAGCTCAAAATAAAATGAGACTAATGCTGAGAAAAATGAAGTAGATCCACCACTAGATTTCTATGTTTCTGGTGTGCCAATGACTCTTGACACATATCAAGATGAAAAGGATCCATTTGTAGGGAATGTGGATGCCTCTATAGCAGATGAAGCATAATAGAAAGAGGAAGTAGAGAATAAAAAGGAAGAAGAATAGAAGATAGAATAGAAAGAAGATGAATAGAAAGAGGTAAACACATCATCTATCTCATTGTTGGCAAGCAATGATGTAAATGTTGATAGCATGGATGAAGTCAAGTTAGTCAAATTGGCATTTACTGCATTAAACAAAGCTAAGGAAAGATCAGAACATAAAGGTGACAAAAAGGCTAAAGTAATTACAAGAGAAATTGATACTGTGAACAAATTGCTTCCAGTACCTATTATTTTCTAGCACAAAGATGACATTGAAATAATGAGAATAACACTTGATGAATTTGATGGGAATTATAAGAATTTGATAAAGTTTACAAAGGAGAAGGAAGAGAAGAAATATTCAGAGAAGAAGTTATGAAAATTTTGCAAGTCAATCACATGGGACTTAGGCATTGTGAAAACTTGTTTGACAAATGCAAAGAGCTGCATTGGACATGGGAGAATTTTTTTTAGTTATTGGATGTATCCTATTAGACATGTTCAGAATGTGGAAGACATTATTTCCAAGGAGAGGAAAACTCTGAATAGTATGATGGACAATTGTGAAGCATCTTCACAATCTATAACAGAGTTAGACAAGGAAGTCACACAAATTTTGGCAAAACTTAGTGTTTTGGATAATGAGAAAGGGAGAGTATTGACAAGATTTAATTTCCTAAAGAGTTTAATCACTCCTAAGTTATCCATACTTGAGGTTCATTTATCAGACTTGGAGAAAGTGACAGAATCATTGACTAAATCTATACCCACAGAATTGAAAGAAGATGAGACCGCATCATTTGCATTGAATGACATCATTCATATCAGTCAGAGATTGTTCAAATCATGGAGAACAAAAGTCAAGATCTTGGAAGATTGCTTTTAAGACATTTTGAAACTGGTGAGCAAGCGCTAAATGCTATTGTTTTGTATGCACCTTTGTCATTGTTGTCAAAGGGGGAGAAGAGAAAAGAAAGAAAAAAATATAAAAGAGAGAAAAAAAATATAATAGGAGAAGAGAAGAAAATGGGAGAAGAGACAAGAAGAGGAAGGATAGAACGTAGAGGAGAGAGTTTTTTGTTGGAACACTTATTCATTTTTTCTAAGTGTTGCCATCAATGCCAAAGGGAAAGATTGTTGGAAAGTGATCAATTTTGTGTACATGTGATTCACTTTTTGGTTGTTTTTTATGGAAACACATTTGGGTTTCAGATCGATTCCTATAAAGATAAGTTTTGCTAATTCAGAAATTGACTAAGTATAGAAGCAGAGATACAGAAGTATTTTAGATATCAAAGATCGAGATCGATGAATTAGGGAGAGAGAGCTTAGAGGAAGATAGTATGGGGTATGTATAACCTCCACCTAAGATCAATTTGGTTTTGGTAATGTCTACGACAAGTTAGAAATAATTAAAGACAGACAGACTACATCAGAACAGTGATACAGAGCAGTTGGGCAATAGCGAAGATTGAGTGAGTACGACATGGAATCTAGGAAATCAAAGTTGGATTATGGTTATTGATAACCTACACTTTGAGTATGTAAGAGCGCCAACTATACATTTACTATTTTCTTTACTAAATGTATTTGTACTGAGAGCCAACTTTGTAATATTTGTAATATTCATATTGGGAGCCAACTTTGTAAATTTGTGAGATATATATATATATATATATATATATATATATATATATATATATATATTTTGATAAAGATATATGTTGTATTTGGTTAGTGGGATTAGTATGTTGAGTGAGTAGAAGAGTAGAGAATGAAAGAGATCATTGAAGAACTATAAATGAACTATCTAAGCACTAGTGTTGCTTGTTTTGTTCATTACTGAGAACACTTTGTAAACTGAATTACTTTGTAAGAGCTATAAGCTCAGTTGGCCCCTAACAAGGTTTTCTGAACCTTTAACAGGGTTGTAATTCCTTTAACAAGGAAATGTGCTATGTAATATTTAGATCCTAAAAGGGATAGGTCTCCTAACAGGGAAATTATACTTTAGTACATACTTGTGGCTACCATCCCCACCAGGGTTTTCCCTTGGCTAGGGTTTCCTCGAAAACAAAATATGGTGTTATGAGTACTGTGTCATTTTCTTATGTTCTTTTCTTTACTGCAAGTTTATGGTTAATGTTTAAATGGTCAAAGAATTTAATTAAGTGCTATAATACTGATTCAACCCCTCTCAGTATTATCCAATCCTAACAAGTACCAATAGAAACTTCTTGAGAAAATCGGCCAAGAAGTGAAAGTTAACAAGGTAAAGCTTTCAGAATTTGTAGGTGAATTAGATCCTATTATTGCTAAAGCTATTTCCTTGATTCAACAACTAAGCACACTGGAGAAATTCACTAAGGAGCATAGTGAAAACATTGTAAAGTTAGATTCAGATCTAGCTAATAGTGATAAAAGCTTAACCACTGGAGACAATGCAATTAAGTTGCATTATGAAAAGATTATTGAGATAAAAAGGTTAAGGCAAGAAATATGGGAATCAGAAAATCAATTCAAGGAAGAGGTCACTAAGCTCCAGGCTCAACTTCTACCAAATCTGACACTACTTCAACAACATATCAGTTCAGAAAGCCAACTGATAGCAACCCCTGAGATGTCTATAGCAGACAACATCTATGATATGAACTCAAGGATTAAACTCAAGAACATCGCTCTAGAGAACCTAAAGGAACAATGGGAGAAGATGATGGAAGACATGAAGTCTTCACATTCTCACATTTTTGATAAACTATAAGGTATACACCTTTGCCCTTAATATCAATAAAGGGGAAAAATAATGATATGTACAGATAGGCAACTATAAAGTATACATAAAAAGGGGAAAATAATGATATACCGACATATACATAGGGGGAGTCATGAAATGAATAAGGATTATATATGATGTACATACTTAACATTTTGTTAGTATTTTGCACATATCAATTTTTGATACTAATGTCAAAGGGGGAGGTTGATGACATTATTTTTCCATTAGTATGAAAACAACACTTTTGGTAAGCATACACCAAAAGAAAGGACAAAGAGCAAACCAAAAATGTAGATATCAGAGATCATCGAAAATTGCTAAGTACAAAGAAAAATTATGACACAATTTTGTGTGTAAACCAAAAATGCAAAGTCAAAAGGATAAAGAGGAACCCGATGTGCAGGATATAGTGAAACCTGAGAGACAGTAAAAAAAGAAACTAAGAGGAAAGTTCAAGCAAGGAACCCAAAAGACAGTCAACTAACTTCAGAGCATAACCAACCGTCAGAAACTGAAAGTCAGTTGTAGCCCAGAAAAAGGGGATCTGACTTCCAGGCCACATAAAATATTCTTATTCTATTTATAGAATCTTGATTTTTTTTTAAAACCATTTCTTTAGGGACAAGAAACATGAATGTAAGTGCTTTAATCAGTTTAACTAATTTAAAACACATAGACTAGGAGATCAAGGTAGAGTTGTAAACCTGTGATCTTAGAGTTAACATTGTTTTACATGAAACTTGATAAGGTCAATCTGTCTTATAAATAGACTATGTAATCATTCTTTATAATTCATGAGAGAGAGATGTGAAAGGATATGAGAGGATGAATGAAGCATACAAGCACACCTAGATCAGATTGAAAGTTTCAAGAACCAAAACAACAAAAGGTGAATTTTGTTATCAAGAACCAAGAACAGAGGCTACCGAGCATCAGAGGTATTATTTAATCACATTAGGTGATATACTTATTCATGTAATCTTAAATGGATCTGTAATCAGCAATAGGAGATTGCATACACCAGGTCAAATTGTAATTTTCTATCATTCTAACAAGTGAAGCAAAGTGTAAAAATCCTTTCAAGGAAGGTGGATTTTATAGTCCAACTATAAATCTCTTAATCGAGTGCACACTTAACAGTGTTGCTAAAGCTCTTAAATGAGTAGACTTTAACAGGTCTCCACAGATACTCTTAACTGGGTAGATCATCAAAAGTGATCAAATTGTAAGCCTTGATCGGCCCCTTCCAATCTACAGATAGTGAAGAATTTGTGGGTGCCATCCCCACCGTAGTTTTTAATCCCTAACAGGAGTCTTCTGTGATATCATATCTTGTGTTATGTGTCAATTAATTTCATGAATGTTTCTATGAATGTTCACATGTATGGTTAAGTTTATGAACTGATAAAACTTACATCAAGATAGTATAGAACAAATGGTTGGATAAAAATTTGATAACTTAAAGGATAAAGGTTAAAAGATACAAAAGTTTTAAAGGTACTGATTCACCCCTCCCCTCTCAGTACACACTTCCCATTAATTCCAATAGATAAGCAGTACAAATGCAGTAAGATATTTACCTATATTGTTGAAGCCTGCTAATGCAATGTGTAAGGAATGTCAGTTGGGTAAGATAACAAAATACAGTTTTAAAATTAAGACTTATTCTTCGAGTGGATTGTTAGATTTAGTCTATACTTACCTATGTGGTCCTGCTAGGACTAGAAGTTACTATGGAGATAGATACTTTATTCTATTTGTTGATGATTATTCAAGGATGATGTGGGTTACATTTTTGAAAAAAAAAGCTGAGGCATTTGAAAAATTTAAGATTTTTAGAGCTATGGTTGAGACTGAGATAGGTATGAAGCTGGAGTGTCTAAGATCTGAAAGAGGTGGAGAGTTTATATCTAGAGATTTTGATGCATATTGTGAAGAGTATGGAATAAAGAGATAGATGTTTGCTCTAAAAATCCCACAACAGAATGGAATTGCAGAGAGAAGAAACATAACAATCCTTGACACTCTAAAGACTATGATGATTGAAGGAAATGTTTCACAAATCTATTAGAGAGAAGCTACTAGGACTATTGTTTATAATTAAGTGAGTTCAAATCAAGAATGGTACTGGTAAGAATCCTTATGAGATTTGGTATGGTCATATTCCTACTATAAAGTATTTTAGAATCTTTGGAAGAAAATATTACATTAAGAGAGATGAAGATTTAGGACAATTTGATCCTAGAAGTGATGAGGGAATATTTCTTGGATATTCTACAAAGAGAAAAGAATACAAATGTTATAATCATAGACTGAGAAAGATGATTGGAAGTGATAATGTGAAAGTGGATGAAAATGTTCAGAAACGAGTTAGTTCTTGAAGTTATGAATCAGATGATGAAGAAGAGAGTCAGATTGTGCAAGCACAGAATCAGAATGGATTGGTAGAGAAAAATAAAGAAGTTGGAGATGAGGAAGAGTTGGAAACACAATAGTCATCTACAAATGCAAATCTGAAGACTCTGAGGTATGTAAAGTTAAATCATTTAGAGAATCAGATTATTGGTGATAGAAACAAATGTGTTGAGACTAGAGGAAGAATTTATAGGAATGAAGTTTGTTTGATTTATAAGATTAAGCCTAAGGATTTTGATGAAGCATACAAAAATTATAGTTTGATTAAAGTGATGGAAGAAGAATTGGAATTGATTGAAAAGAATAAGACATGGATTCTTGTTCCTAGACCTGTGGACAAGAATGTGATTGGTACTAAATGGGTATTCTGAAACAAATTGAATGAAGATGATGAAGTGGTTCAAAACAAAGCTAGACTTGTCTGTAAGGGATATTATCATAGGGAAGGTATTTATTTTTAGGAGACCTTTACTCCTGCTGGTATAATTGAAGTTGTTAGAATGTTTCTTGCATATGCTACTTACAAAATTTTTATGGTATATCAGATGGATGTTAAGTATGCATTTTTGAATGGAGAGTTGGAAGAAGAAGTATACATTAATAAACCAGATGGTTTTCTGATTGAATAAATAATTATATGGATTAAAGCAAGCCCCTAAATCCTGGTATGAAATGTTAGACAAGTATTTATTGAAGATTGGTTTCAATAAAGGTACTGCTGACATTAATATATATTTAAAAGTTGTTGATGATAACATTTTGATTGTTGAAGTCTTTGTGGATGATATCATCTTTGGTGGAAATTAAAAGATGATTGAAGAATTTTTAGATGAGATGCAAAAGGAATTTGACATGTCTATGATATGTGAGATGAAATTCTTTCTTGGAATAAAAATTACACAAACAGATAAGGTATTTTCATTTCTTAGTTTAAGTATGTGAAAGAATTGTTGAAGAAATTTGGTATGGATGATTCAAAACCTGTTGGTACACATATGATTAGTGGTTTTAAGTTTACAAAGATTGATGATATACCTAATGAAAATCAGACTAGATACATATCAATGATAGGTGGACTGTTATATTTGACACAAACTAGACCATATATTATGAATGTTGTTTGCATTGTTGCTAGATTTCAAGCAGAACTGAATGAATCACATATTTTTTCTCTTAATAAGATATTTAGATACTTGAAGGGAACAACTAATTATGGCTTATGATATGGTAAATATGATGATTTCACATTGAGTGCATATACTGATGCTGATTGGGCTCTAGATGAAAGAAAGAGAACAAGTGGTTGATTATTCCTATTGGGAAAGAGATTAGTTTCATGGGAAAGAAAGAAACAAAATTGTATATCACAATCTATTGTTGAAGCTAAGTATGTTATTGCCGCTACTAATTGCACACAAGTAATATGAATGAAGAAAAAGTTGAAAGATATCAGAGTGATTATTGATGAGCCTATTTCTATCTATTGTGAAAATTCAAGTGCTATCAATATTTCAAAGAACCCTATGTTGCATCCAAAGACAAAGAATATTTATGTTAAATATCATTTCTTGAGAGACAAATTTAGTGAGAAAGAAGTCAGATTGGAGTATGTATCTACTAAAGAGAAGAATGTAGATATATTCATGAAGCCCTTGCCAAAGGGTACTTTTGAGTGTTTTCAAGCTAAGCTTGGGGTGATTTCCCCTCTTGATCAGAGCTAGAAATGCATTAAGATGCATCAATCTAGTATGCTTATAGAGCTTTCATTCTTCTAGATCGATGTTTTGGTGGATGCTCCTTAGGGGGAGTAGTGTGTAGTGAATGGTTCATAATGTTTGTTGAGATATTTTCATGTGAGATGTGTTGTTCATATTTTTTGGCTTCTATGGCTTAGTGCATACATGTGCCTTTGTCATTGATGTCAAAGGGAGAGAGATATATTCATGTGAAAAACAAGCTAGATTTGGGGAGAGATGTTCAATATGAGTTGAGATGTCATATTGTTGTTGATATTGTTTCTTTGTGCATTGATTCATATGTTTCCATCAATTCCAAAGGGGGATATTTCTGGATATTGTTGAGATATTGTTTAGGTTGTGCATATATGTGCTGGCATTAATGTTTTTTCATTGATGTCAACTTATTCCTATTGTTGAAGACAATGTTCTTGGTTTATTCAGTGAGATGATTTCTATGGTATGACTACTGTATTGAAGATTTGATGCTACAATCATACATTTGTGTTATGGGATGTCTGTACTTAATTCTGTTAAAGTGGAAGAGGTCATAATGTTGATTTGAGAGAGTTATAATGGATTTACTAGTCTCTTGTATTTTGGTTGTTCAGGCTGAGACAATGTTTTAGTATTTAGATCGGTGTGGATCAGTTATGAAATATTATTGGTTGCTAATTAACCTGGTGGTGAGTTTAGGACATGGATGTATGTCCGTAGCTAGAGTGGTTCATGATTTGGATACTAGAAAGCTAATTTTATTTTATGACATTGGTTTCACTGATTAGTGTTCCTGATGAACAAAGCAGAGAAGTGAATGAATTCTATGACAGAGATGTTCCTATTGATGTCTTGGTATTTCATGTTGCTTGTTGATGTTTCTTGATTATGTCCTATTTGTTCTGGTGGATCACATTCAACTATGTGATTGGATTTGATGAATTTCCTGTGGCATGTTGACGTTCTTGGCTAACTTGGTAATGTAGCATGTTTCAAAGGTTTGTGGCGTAATCTATGGATCTGGAGCATGTTTGAGATGTTTGTATGGATCATTGATATGTCTTAGCTAACATTCAATGGATCACATTGAGTATTGAGATGCAATGAATTAATGTTTTGTAATTAGGTCCCTAGCTGATCTAGTTGGGATAAATTGTTGTAATGTGTATATATGTAATCATTTGTAAATGCGAAAGTATGAGATGAGAAGATTGAGTTAGTGTGTGAGATTATAAAGAGAAGAGGTATGAATAGAATCTTAAATTGATGCAAATATTTGTTTTACTTCATTGGAACCATTTTTGCATATCAAATTTGTTATTTTTCAGATTGTGAGCTTGGACAATATGTCCTCTATGTTTTGAGATTTGAGATTAAAGTTTATAAGTTGGTTAAAGTTTTGATATTATTGTGGCACAATTGGTTCACCCCCGTCTCAGTTGTGTGTGCTCCTTAAGGTCTAACACTATTTTCTCCTGCATATATTTGACCTAGTCTTTATTAAACATCTCTCTATGAATTAATTATGTAGCTGATACCAAAGGAGAAATGTTTTCCATTGTTTGCACCACTTCCATCCCATCATTCCCTTTGACAATGTCAAGTAATTTGGGTTTATGGGCTCCCTTAAAATCACCCACGTGGCCAAAAATTTAGTCTTGGGATTGTACCCTGACCCAATTATCTTTTCATCAGTATCAAACTCAGCAAAAAATTTAGGGTCCTCTTGTTTTATGACTTGGTTAAGAAAAAAAAAATGTTTGAGAGTTAGCCCTAGAATAATTACCATTTTACTTTTTTTCACCATCTCTATGGCCTCTTCCAAGGTACAATTTACATCATCAAGTCTCAACTCCTTGAGTGTCTGCTCAATAACCTCCTCATGTTTAGATTCTTCAACCCCCATCAAATTTAGTTTCTTTTCTACTTGAAATATTTCATTTTTATTTGAATCCAAAAGTACTTGAATTCTTGGGTTTTAATGAATTTCTCATCTTCAATAAATCTAGCTGATATGGCTTCCCTTTCACCCATAAAGTTGATAGCTTCTTCTTCCTCTAGAAGTTGAGCCTTATAACTATGGGTTTCTTCCTAAAATACTAATGGAGAACCATGTCTGTCAACTTCCTCATCATTACCAAGCTCTTTGAGAGCACTACCAACCTCTTCAGTATCTCCCTCCTCCTCTGAATTGTCATAAGGCACAATGGGTACCATCTCATTTTGTTTTTGTCTCTTAGGAGGAGGAGAATTTGATGCATTCTCTGAATCTAAATTATGAATAATTAATTTTTGATGCCTTTTAGGAGGATCAAGCATAACCTCTTGTGGTGTACTTCTTGTATCTTTTCCATATAAATTCTCAAAATATTTCAAGCACAACTCCATCCCCTTTATTTCATGGGTATGATCATGAGGAAATAGTGGTTTCCCTTTCTTATGTCCGTCCTATTCTAATTTCTTCAATATATTCCACTTTTTCCATCTTTGCATAACATCTTGAGGATTCATGCAATTTCAGGAAATATCCTCCATCATGTCAGTTTGATGTTTAATTTATTTTGTTAAAGAATTAATTTAAATCGTAGGGTCATAGACCCTCACCTCCACCCTTCAGACAATATGCTTTCTTTAAATAATCCTGAACTTGTTCAATGGAACTAGAACCAATAGACAATCCAACATACTTGACTACATGGGGTAAGAAAGTACCTTCTTCCTTGGTCCATTCACTTCCTTCTCAAACCACATCATCTGCCAAATAAATTCTAAAAAGGAAACCAGTTCTGATACAAAGACTGGTAACTTTTGGGGGGCCTGTTTGCATCCATATACCTTAATGAGAGTGTGATCATTCTTGAATATCCTTTTAGCAAGCTAGTGAGTGTGATCCTTTTCTGGATTGTATTCCAATGGCCTAAGAACTATTTGTATCTTAGAAGGAATTATTTCAATTTGAACCCCAAGTGCCCTGAATATCCACACAAAAAAGGAATCATGATTTATTTTTTGTAATCACAGTCTCTACTGTTCTTGTCCCATACCCTACACCATAATTAAATTGGGAGCCTTCTTCCTTGACCATCCATAGTGATTAACTTCATCGTATGTCTAAAAACATTTTGGTTTTGGAAGAGTATTAAATGACACAATAGAGAATCATTTTTAAAATTTCTACTTGTATTCCAATAAACCAATTGATTATGCAATAATTGTCTCAATTTCACTGGCAATTTAAAATTCTAGGTTAATGTTAGGGTTCTTGATCCTCATGGACATATACATTAAGTCCACTAGAATTATAATTATATGATTATCACCATAAAAATGACACCAACTATGATACATTTTATGAAATAAATCCATAAATTTGAGTGTGGGAAACAAACCCTTATCAGTTACAACCATTGGTCAGTTGTCCTTGCCTCTTTTCCTGAAATAAGCTACCTCTTGTAGTCCAAATATTTTCACCATCCTTTTTTAATCCACTAGATATCCTTCTATATCAATCCTGGTAAGTGCTTTCTTATTTAGGTCAAAGAATTCTACAATATATGATTTTGTGATGACCAAAATAGGGTTTCCATCAATTTCTCTGATTGTCCTAGTTTCTCGATTATAATTGTGGGCCAAGACATCAATAAGCTCTACATCTATAAAGACATTTGGCACATTAAGGGATAATTTTATTATTTAATTATTTAAATAATCTATTTTATTAGTCACTTTTGGAAAAGTGCTTATAATGTCAAAAAATGATTTTTTACATGGACTTCTCATATTATGTTTTGGAAACTTTGAGATTTGGGCTTGAACCCTCTTGTGAGAAATTTAGAGAATTGCTCATTCTATTTGATTTGGTTGTAAGAATTGTGCGTGGAGTGGCTCATTAGATTTTTTCCATGAATCTCCAACTTCTTGTAGAGTCATTCATGTTTTCCTGGATTCTTCATTTATTTCACCCATTTCTTGGATTCTACCATTTGTGATAGGTATGGCTTTTTGGATCTCTCATTATACTTTGTCTTTTCGAATGAAGTAAATTGATATTAGTTCATGGGCTAAGGACTAGTGTTCCCCCACAGTTTGGTTTCTTTCCTCCACTCGGTTGGGTGGATGTGAGTATTTTATGTTTTCGCATGTTGCCTTTGAAAGTTTCAACGTAGTTATGCTGCCGGATATCCGTGAAGTACCCCGATCTAGAATTTTATTTGAGAAATGTGTTTTTGGGAAGATTTAGACCAATGAGTTTTGGTACTGGAAAGAGTAGTTGATAATATCAACAAACTTCTACCCCTACCTTTCACCTTCTAAGGAAAGGATATAGTGGACAACTTGAACAAAGTGCTTGATGACTTTGATGTTCACTTTGATTCTTTGGAGAAGGCCACATCAGTTAGAGATGGAAAAGAGTACAATGCAAAGAAGTTGGAAGAATTGTGTAAGTCAATCAGTTGGGATTTGGGTATACTGGATAATACTATCACTAAAGCAAAATTGTGTATAGCTCATGGAAGAAATTTATACATCTATTGTATAAATCCTCTAAATTATCTGGAGAATATTGAAGACACCATCATTGATGATAGAAAGAATCTATACACATTAGTAAATAGTTGTGACTCCTCCTCACAAACTATTTCAGAGTTGGATAACAAAGTGTCTAGACTGTTAGAAAAAATCAGTGTGCTTGAGATAGAGAAAAGGAGAGTGTTGGGAAGATTTGGCATGTTGAGGATTCTAATCACTCCCAAACTGTCAATTTTGGAAAAACACCTTTCAAATATGGAGAAAGTGAAGAAATCTCTTACTGAAGTCATGCCTACAACACTTAAGGCCATAGAAATATCTTCTTTTGCATTGAATGGATTAATTCATGTTGGTCAGATATTAGTAAAGACATGGACTGCAAAGGTGAAGATATTGGAAACCTCTTTTCAAGATGTACTTCACATGGTATGAGTTTTTAATGAGTATTTGTGCAATTTTTATTTGTGTATATATACTATTTATAACTACACCTTTTCCATTGATGTCAAAGGGGGAGTAATAAGTATGAAAAATATGCACTTAGTCATTTTTCACTAAGTGTTTCCATCAATGCTAAAGGGGGAGATTGTTGGCAAGTGGCCTAATCAATATTGTTTATAGGTTGTCATTTATGGAAACACTACTTATTAGCATGGTCGCTTGGAGTACAATCCATTTTTAAATATTTAGTTTTGTAAAAATGACTAAGTCCAAAATGTAGTTTACAGGGTACAGTCACACAGTTTTGGTCAGCAAACATTGTAGATGAAGAACTAAGTCATGTGAGCTTAGAGGGAGACATTTTTGGATATAGTAGACCTCTAGTTATGGTGTCTTGTATTTTGGAGTTGATTTCTGAGAGTTACACCATGTTGAAGAAAGGCGAAGATGATACAACAATGATATAGGGCAATTGAATGGTCATGATGTTTAAGGAAGTATATTATGGAATCCAGAAGTGCTACTTTGGATTTGGATTGGATGAGCCGACTAGAAGAACTTTTTTGAGATCGAGTATATAAGTAGAGTTGTTTTACAATGCAAAGATTTTTATTTAATGCGTAGGTGTATTGTTATGTCAGGATCAGACAAAAGTTGATGCGAGCTATAATTGGGACTATGTAGGCATAACAACTGCTTGTATTGTTTATTTTTTATAAATCATTGTAATAGAACATTATTGTTTTGTAAGAGAAGTGTGCTCATTGTGTACCCCTAACAGGGGTTCTATCCTTTAACAAGGATATGTACTACATGTAATATTTAGCTCCTAACAGGGCTAGGTCTCCTAGTAGGGACACTATACTCTTAGTGAATTATTTGTGGGTATCAGCCCCACCGGGGTTTTCCCTTGGCCAAGGTTTCTTCGTGAACAAATCATGGTGTTATGAGTTGTTTACTTTATTTGCATGTTCCATTTATTTTAGTAATTTCATGGTTGAGTTTGAATTGGTTAAATAAGTTTATAAAGTGTTGTACTACTAATTCACCCCCTCCTCTCAGTATTACTTAATCTTAACAATTCCCAAACATGTAGCTTAGGGTCTTACCAAGTTGCATATGTAATGTAAGCCCATGCATGTAGTGTTGAGACATTTCCTATAGATGTAGTGATTGGTCTTACAAATCTATAGGCCTCTTTGCTTGCCCACCATGGAGTGATGGGTCTTTCCAGCGAAACATGCACACCCATGTAGTGTAAGGTGTAGTGCCTCCTATGGTTGTATTTTGTTCCATGATGTTTTGATACAAGTTAGACTCTTATTTTTATGCTGAGATTATCTACATGATGAGATACATTCACTAATAGTACATTATTTTGGTTACCAATATCATTGATAATTTAGATGATTAGATTATGTTATTGTTCACCATTTTGATCATTTATCTTTATGATGATGTTGTTTGATGTGACATGACTCTTTATGATGATATTTTTGAACTAGACGAATAACTGAGAGGGGGAGGTGAACCAGTTATTCACAAACACTTAATAAAACTTTTACTGAGCTGGTCAGAAAGTAAACAATTTAGAAACTAATAACATATGTAAACATGAAAGCATGAAACCACCAACACAAAGAAAACCAAAGTTTGCGTGGAAACCTAAACTTGGAAAAACCACAACGAAGCTAAATCTCATGAAATGAACGTTGGTTAAGGTGATTTTTATAAGGGCTCATAGCTGGTATTCTCACTATGTTTTGTCTCATCTCTAGTTGGGATAACTACCCTAAAATATGATAGGCTCACTGCCAATTACAAATAGGCTCACTTCCAATAGGTCCATTGCCAATACAAATGTGTTCACTGCTAGAATATAGAAATGAAAGAAAGAATCCACCACTAAAGTCAATGTTACAAATACTCTACAATATAAAAATGATATAATAGTCTGATACAAATTGCATCAACTTGCACATACATCAACACACATATATTTCCTTGATAGATTCACATGCATTTTTTATAATCAAGCATCACATTAATCAACTAAGATTATTTCTCTTCTTATACTTATTTATGTCATCAACCAAGTTGGACTAAACTGATTTGAAATAGGTCACACTAAAAAATTATCACGGTGGTAAGGAATTAAATGTGGACCACCTCACTCAATACAACACACTACACAATCTTCAAAATATTCAATACCAATTGATAGGATCTATACGTTATAATTCAAATGCATTGACCAAAGTACAATGAACACGCCCAAGATAAGACCGATCCAAATCAAACGTTCCACCATATGTTGCACCCAAAAAGAGATCATCACTAACACAAATAAGAATAAACATGTAAGGTACATATATCAGTGAACAATTCTATCGATACACCAAATATATTGGTACACACATCAACCGATACAAAAAATAACCAAATCATAAAATGACCTACAACTATGTGTCAGATATGTTGACATCAATGAAAACTATTAATGACAATAAAATGAATAGTATCAACTTCAAATTCTAAAAATCTCCCCCTTTGTCATTAATATAAACATTTATGAATAACAAAAAAAACAATTTTATTCCAAAAGATATTAGCATCAAAGTTATTTTTCATTCTTCTCAAACTATTCTTTTCCCCCTTTGACAACAATGAAAAAGGGCCAAACTCCCCCTTATTGACTCTATCTGCTCCCTCCTGAGAGGAAGCCACCAAGAATTGATCAAGAAATGAATAAGCATGAAATTCACTGGACCAATGCACACACAGGTGCATCTAGTGAACACTAGGAATGTGTAGAATTCCCAACTTCCCACTGAGATAATCAAAAGTATCCTTGCTTAAAGGTTTTGTAAATATGTCTACTATCTTCTCCTTTGTAAGAACATACTCATGATTCACTTTCTTCTCCAAGACTTGTTAGGAATAACAGTCCACCAACACAACTAAGAGGGGGGGGTAGATCCATTGTGAGATAGATTATTAAACAATAAACATTATAAACCAAAACTTTAATTCAAATGATAACACAATCCCTGCTAAAAGATTTAGCCTTGTTAGGAGCTTATTAATGCATTACAGTACATATTCCCTGTTAAAGGACATACCTTCTTAGGATTCAAGAGTAACAATAGGCTCGCTCCCTAGGCACACTACCTAAAGAAGGTTAAATCCACCTTACAAACTTACTGTTTGAAATACAAGTGTATATGAAATATACAATATAATGAATTGTCTGATAGTAGCTGTCTTTGCTTGATCAGTTCCAATGAAGTCTCTTAATCACATCCTCTAATCTACATCTAGAAATATTTTCACAAACAAGATCGTAGCTTCCACACTTCGTTGTTATCACACTTTCCACAAAAGAAAACAACTTTCTTTTATATAGATTTACAATAAGCAATTAGGTCGCCCAGTTAAGACTTCCCCAAAGAACAAATAATTACTTAACCCCTTTATAAGATACAAAAGGTCACTATAACAAGTAAACATCAATTACAATTCATCAAATATAATCCAAGATCTGTAATCCATGCTCACAATCCATAATACACGCTCCATCTATGAAGTCAGCCCCAAATAGGTCTCCTCTAGAACACATGCCACAAATGACTTCACAAAGAGTCCTACAACCCAAGAATCATAACACACATTCCTCAGCATATCTTTTTTCATTCCCCAAGCTTGCATAACATGAATCCATATCACACGCAAGTTATCCTCAAAACCCAGAGACAAACTTTGTCATAGTTCACTGTCACTGTCTAGTACCCTATCTTCACTAAAATATCTGTAACTTACTCATTCTGAAATATTAAGCCACACAACCTTAGTCATAAGATGAAAACACATCCCTATACACATGATCATCTTCACACATTTTCAATCAACTGTACAATACCCATACACTTCTGTCACACATCTAAGAAATTGTAATAACCAGTCTATTCTACCTCCATATAAGCATATGTTAACATCAATGATAAAACATGAATTCCAACAACAACATCATAAACCAATTCCAACATTCTCCCCCTTTGGCATTGATGGAAATATATGGGAAAATCCATCAACCCAAAATTACTCACTCTCAATACAATCTTCTCAATATCTCTCAATACAAACATATAGTAGAAGAGTGGAAAAAGTACTTTGTTTTCATCACCTTCCAACAAATTCCAAGAACAAAAAATAGAGCTACAGATGCTATGGAAACACTAGCATCCATGTTACAAATAGAGGAACACCAATTCCGCCATGACTTCTTGGTGAAGGAATTATCCTTTCCTGCATTTGATACGCCTGAATCCATATTTGTGCCTGAAATGCCCAAGACCAATCCCGATATGCCAAAATAACTACCTATCTTATAGACCAAACCTTACCTAGTGACCTATCTAGGAATGAAAAATGAGCCTTAATTAGGACAACATTGTGTTATGTTCTCATTGCTACTAACTTAAATAGACGAGTTCTTGATGGAACACTACTTAGGTGTTTAGAAAAAGAAGAGTCTGTCTGCGCATTAAAAGAGGTCCATGAAGGTGTATGTGGATCACACTCAAATGGATTTTCACTAGCTAATAAAATTCTAAGAGTTGGATACTATTGGCCTACAATGTAAAAATATGATGTGCAATTTTCTAAAACATGTCACAAATGTCAAACACATGGAAACCTTATCCATGCTCCAGCCAGATAACTCATACCATTCATAACACATTGGCCATTCCAGCAATGGGCCTTTTATCTTGTTGGACATATTTATCCTAATTCTTCAAGTGGACACAAATACATTATCATGACCACTGAGTATTTCACAAAGTGGGTTGAAGCAGTGTCACTAATCAAAGCCACTGGAAAATAAGTTGCTATGTTCATCTTGAGCTACATCGTTTGTAGGTACAAGATACCCTCATCTATTGTAACAGGCAATGGGGGGAAATTCAAAAACCAAGATATCGAGGAAATTTGTACATAGTTTCACATCACTCAACATTGTTATTCAATCTATTATCCTCAATGTAATGGACAAGCTAAGGCTTCAAACAAGAACATTTTGAAAATCCTACATAGAACTGTGAGTAAGTCTAGTAGAGACTGACATTTGCAATTAAATCCAGCACTATGGGCTTATAGAACAAGTATCCAAACACCTACAAGAGCCACACCATTTTCTCTAGTCTATGGTGTAGAGGTAGTGTTACCAATTGAAGTGGAAATTCCTTCTTTGCGAGTATCTCTCCAAGGTCTTGTCACAGATGAACAATACCGCATTGATAGGGTTCACACACTAGAACTGCTAGATGAGCGCATACAACAAGAGTTTGATCATTTCAAGGTATACCACAAAAGAAAGTCCAAAGGGTACAAAAAAAATCCAATCCATGACAATTTCTAGTGGGGGATCTCATTCTAAGAGAGAATCGTAAGAATAAGCTAAATAGGGAACAAAAAGGAAAGTTTGCACCCAACTGGCTGGGGCTTTTTTTTATCACAACAAATTTTGGGACAAAAGCTTATCAATTAGCTACACCTAAGGGAGATATCCCTCCTAATCCTATCAATACCCTACACTTGAAGTGGTTCTACACTTGACATCTGGCTGAAGGGCTTGTACAGTGAAATTGATTCTTAGAAAATAGCCAAAAAATAAAAAATTGATCCCGAAGAAAGTCAAAAATAGTGCAAAAGAGAAAAGTAAAAAATAGTGAAAAAAGTCCTGAAAAAAGGTATTCTTGGTGAAAACCTGGCAAACAGGTGCCTCGATACTAATAAAAAAAGAGAAAAAAGAAAAAAGTACAAAAAAATTGGAAAATAGAAAAAGTGCCTTGGCAAAAACCTAGCAAACAGGCATCTTGATAGAAAAAATAAAAATTGGCCAAGTGGTGAAAACCTAGAAAACAAGCGTCACTTGAACTCCATGCTCCATCTATCAATGCATTGCCGACACTAATCCTTCATGATCACATCTTTGCTATCGGTTGAATCTGAATTACTCACGAGTGTCTTATCCTTGCCTAAGATTTGTCTGTATTTGCATCTTAGGGATAGTCCTTCTATACTAGAGGCATCTTTGCTAGCATGTTCAGTCAGTAGGTGTTGGTCGCTAGGTTTTCCTAGGTCCTCTTCTAGGAAGGTTTTCCACACAAATAGTATTTTTTAATACTCGAATCAAAACATTACTATAAAAAACAAAGGTGTTTCTTAAACACCACCTACCTGTAATTGACATCATACTAGTGTTTCTCAAAAATTTAATAAAATAGTGTTTCTCAACACTTCATTGGATTGCAATTGTTGATAATGTTTATCTCACTAACTCAGACATAAATATACATTGCTTAATTCCAAGTTACAATTGATGATTTCTCTATTGTGATTGAAAAATGAAACAATGGTATTCCTCAACACCACTTAAGCACATACAAACTGATCTTGATTTGATTATGACTCTTTTTATCTTCCAATGATGTTTCAAACTAGGGGCATGTAAACTGTTGTGAATTTTCTTTGTATGATTATCAATTGATTTCTTGTTATGTCTTTCGAGTTACTCCATGACGTCTAATAAAATAAAAAGAGTCACAAGGATAGGGGCATAATGTTTTCTTGGTTTTCTATGTATGGTGATTGTTTCAACGATCCTATAAATTTAACCTAACTTGGATGTTTATGGTAAGATCTTCCAACATGAGTGGATAGCTGCATATATCTTGATCCTTTTTATGTGTAAGCTACATTGAAGTGGAACCAATTTCCTTGTCTGTTTCTAATAAATTTCTAAGTAAGGTGTACGACACATTATGTACCCAAAGATATGAATATTAAAGGTCATTACAGGTTACATATCCTACATTACACATGAACATAAGCTGATTCTTAAAGAAAAAGGAGATAACTAACAAGTCATCATGGCCTCTATGCCTTGATGCTTAGGTTTATTTTAGACATTGCTTCCAATAAAAATACTATTCATACTTTCATGATACTTTCTTGGTATCAGTGACAGTTGTACTATCTGATGATGTATGTTGCACAAACGCCCTATGATGATAAAATTCTAAAATGTAAAAAGATCAGTAACAGTCCTAGAAGTTTGCATTTAGTTGCATTTAAGATTGCATGATTCATTTTAAACAACATAAGGACTTGAGCTCAAAATGATTTCCTGGTTCATCCAAAATCCAAGTTCAACTACTTAATCTATATTACTGATATATTCATGTCGTTGCATATCCATTCTATTCATAATCAAAAAAGAGAAAATACAAAAACAAAGCATTCAAGTGTTGCATTTTTACATCTTAAGTGCATCCATACATATATTTGCATAACAAAAATCTCAAAAACATACATCTGCATAGCCTATAGAATCATGTAACACATTTATATATCAGTAATAATCAAAGATCATAAATGATGTCATCACATGAATCTATTCTAAATCAAAATAAAGACCAACGAGAATATCAAAATCAGAAGAGGCTATCTCATATATATA
>MU225946.1:894861-921980 GCA_018584345.1 Thuja plicata
TCGTGGATGATGAGCTGGTTGAGGCATAGCTCCTTTTAACTACTATGCTATTGTAGAATACAAGGGTTCTCTCTATGCCTATGGAACTACATCACAATACAAGGAAAAATAATATGCAGCTCTCTAACCCTGATGTGTGCTCATGTGTGCCTAGGTATCTCTCTCTTATCTCATGACATCAAGCTGCCTATACCTGTCTGCCAGTAGTGTCTCCAAAGTAGTAATGCGAGCCCTGAGCTGCTCTCTCTCTGGCACTATGACAGTGGATCTCTGTCCTTTCTTGTATCTCTACTTGTATCTCTCAGAGGATCCTATCCTGGAGGTCCACCTCCCCCACTAGGTGTCTACCCTAAAGATCATTTTTTTTGTTTCTTTCTTGTCAGTAATGGACCTGGATCCATGCATGGAGGCATAAACCTAAGACAAGTGTGTCTACCCTCCACACCACCACTGCCACCCCTGTCACCACCATCATCACCCTATCATCCCGACCATTCTCTAACCTTTGTTCATAGGAGGATGCCTCCCATATCTACCTCCACCACCCCTACCATCTCTCCCACCACCACCTCTATCTCCTCTACCTCTACCTCTCATAGGTCCATCATCAGTAAGATCATAGTCTAAAGCATCCTCAATGCGAGGTGCTATCTCATCAGATGCTGTAAAATGAGGAAATGGATACTGAAGAAGATGAGAAAGATACACATCAGTACACCTAGCTTCAACAACATCTGCATGATGGTCCCAACCTACTACCACTCTCTGATTGACCTCTAACTGTGCAGTCTCATAAAATAGGTGGGTACCCCACTGGGCCTCCTCATCATGAATATGAGCATATGCAGTAAGATCCTGAGACATGCTCTATACTTGGCTGTATTGTCTAAGGATGCATGTGACTATGAATCTCACAACAATGTGTCGCGTTTGGCCAATCAAGTAGCTTCTTTGAAAGAAATATGGCATTTATCACTGATTAGAGGTCCACTCCTCACAATCTAGATATGGTCTTCACTCAACCACTATAACATCATCGAGGACTCACCACCAATATTCCAACTTACCTAGATGGGGTTGCTGGATATAACCAAAATACATGTAAACATAAGGCTCCTCTAGTGCTTGTTGTGTATCTACTATTGGTCATGTCATTGGGATGTGCTCCCAGGACCAGATCTGTAAAATCAGAATGCCCACAATCATACTTTGAGAATAATCATAAACAATCTCATGCAACTCTCTATATATATGTGCCAAAATGCAACTGCCCCAGTCAAATCTTTGTGTGGAGCCAATCATTTTCTCCAGCATACAAAATCATCCACACATAAACCTATGTTGTCCTTGGTTTGACACCAGGATCCCTCCTATCAAACTGACAAGAAAAATGGGTAACTGCTCATAGTGGTCAATCATATAATCTTAGGTCAAGTACCTCCATACTATGGATAGATCTGCAAAGAATCTCTGTGCAGCTGCAATCACTATAGTAGAGCGAGACTCAAACCGAACCTCATGTCCCATCATAGGAATGTGCAAGATACACCACACATCCTCAGGGGTCACTGTTATCTTGCTAGTCGGGAGATGGAAGGTTTTGTGATCTGAGTGCTATCTCTTGGAAAGAATAGTCAACAACCCTCGATTTACCTAATTTTAGGTAAATCTATCAAAGAAGATAGACCAAGGCATCCAATAATATGCAGCTCCGCATTAGTCAAGGAGTGAGATAATGCAAGGACTCGTGCAGGTTGAGGTCCTCGAAATGACACAATAGGGAAATTAGTCCATCAAGCACAAATTACACACTTACATCAGTATCCTAGCTAAGTCAACTACACAGAAAACCTAACAGCTAATGTCTTTTACCTTCAAAAAGAGGAAAAATAGTCAAACTTGGAAAAATAACACTTTCTACTAAAAATGACTATGTTTTTCCTAGATGCAAGCTCTTTTCCCATATGCGATCCCAAATTGATAGGATGCGATGGGGAAATTGGGAAGCAATCCTATTTTGATAAGATGCAATGTGGGATTTTGGATGTAACCCTATTTTCACAGGACACAACGAAACTTAAAGGATGGACAAAAAACTACTAAAAATGACACTCTAACGCCCTACAGGAAGTGACCCTATTTTTACGGGATGCGATCCAGAAATTTGCAAGTTTGCTCGATGAAACTCAGGATTGAAAAGATGCGATCTGGAATCCCATATGTGACTCAGAACTAAATTTCCTATAACTACTGCAAAAAGTGACAAAATAAAAAATAGAAAGCGTAAAAAGGTAGGTCTTGATGTACTCACAAGATGTGCGTAGTGGGCCTGGCACTAATGATGATGTGCTAGCTCAAATCGATGTCTCTCTATGGAGACCACCATCTTCTCTACAAAGCTCAAGATTTACCAAGGATGAAAGTGAAAATGAATGAGTAAAAAGTGATTTTTGAGACTTATATTGACCTTTTTGAGCTAAACAGAAGCTATGGAACCCTCAATAGACTATTAAATGTCTATTTTATTCTTCTCAGATCAATCAGGAATGAAATCAAACACAAGGAAAATGTTTTCAACAACACAATAAAATTTTTGTGACAGTCTCCAACAAATGCATAATTGCTCTATATGTTCAAAAAATGATTCGCACGCTTTACGCAATCAATTTTTCATGGTTCTCTATCAAAAAATTGCGCATCAGGAATCAAAATCTTGATCTTACATCATTTTATTAGGCTCATAATTAACATTTTCAAGTAGTCATCTTGGTAAAATTATGTTTTCTCTTAACACACTTTCACTTCATTTCTTCTTCTAATTGATTCTTCATTGATCCAATTGACCTGTTCCATTCCACTATCATTCTAAAGAGGAATTTTATTCTATTTCCTTTGATTCTGTTCTCGATGGGGCATGATCACACTTAAAATCAATCAAACTCTTGCTCAAACAACAAAACTGACTTCATCATCAAAACACTAGGGGCATGTCAATTTCCTTCGATCAAGTTGGGACTGTTGAATAGAAGGCTTTAGTGCCAAACAAGATGGATATCTATGTCTACAATCTCTCAGATCTTTATCAAGCTCTCAACAGCTTTTTACTGAGCTTCGTTCGGAGTTAGTATTATCAATTCTTGTTCAATCAAGTTCAGAATTGGTATCTTTAGATCTCCATTTAGTCTACCTTTGTTCGATCATGTTCAAAGTCAATACTATCAGTCTTATTTCAATCAAGTTTGAGACTGATCTCATCAGCTATATTTCATTCAATCAAGTGCAGAATTATCAAACTTTGTGAAGTCAACATAAGACATTATTTGAATCAATGTGATGCTCGCACATCAATTCAAAGAGGGGAAAATGTAACCACCCTAATTTGGTCTACTCTAACTAGAGACCCTATTTTCCCTAAATGTGATCATACTCCTAATTATGTCAATCCAACTATTTGATTATTGGCATAATTCATCAAAACCATTTTAATCTCCTAAAATCAAAGTGATTTCATCACTAACTCACATTAATTACCTTGGCCTTTTAAAATCAAATCAACCCAATTAAATCCTTGTCTAAAGTAATTAATTATAAGGAATCAAATAAATCCCCTAATTACAACTCATCACTTGCACATGGAAAGTCAAACCATGAACCAATGAGAGTTCACTCACATGGATCACCAAAGATTCAATTCACCTCTCCTCACAAGTTGATCTCAACCACTCATTCCTCAAGTTCTTCTATAAAAGGATTAAATTTTGAGCTCATTTGGTCCCAATTCTTAGAATTCTAATGCATCCTTATGCTGTCATTTTGTCTCATAATCTCACATAGTTAATTAGATAATCTTCATTTGTGCTTCAATTGAATCTTTGCATCAATTTTAAGCATGAATTGCATGTTAATTAGCTTCATTTCTCAACGAATCTTCCATTCTAGGACTAAATGTGTGACTAATTTAATGCATAATCTGAGGGCAATTATAGCTTAAATCATACTCTTCTTAGATAGGAAGCAATATGTTGATTTCCATGGTTTCCTTATGCTTTTCAATTGATTTTCATATTTCTAACCATTAATGCAATGAAATATTGAAGTGTTGTGTTGTAGCTTGCAGGTACAATATTCACACACATAATGACTAGCAACCATAGGTGTTCCAACAAGTTTAGAATCTTCCATTCCAAAAAATTTCAACATTTCTTTAAGATACTTGGTCTGAGAAATAAAAATACCATTCTTGTTCTGATTAATTTACAGTCCAAGGAAAAATTTCATCTCACCAATCATTGACAACTCAAATTCATTTTACATTACCTTAAAGAAATTTTTACTCATTAGATCAATTCCTCCAAAAATGATATCATGAACAAAAAATTCAACTATTAAAATTCCATCTTCACTTCTAGCATCAAAATTTCCTATCTCATCATCTCTTTTGATATAGAATTTACTACCAGATATTTTGAAATGTTTCACAGTAGGAGTATGATTAAACCATAATTCATAAGGAGTCTTACTTGTACCCTTTCTGATCTAAATTATGTTCAAAGTATAAATAGCAGTACCCACAACTTCTTTCCAATGAACATGTGATACATTTCCTTCTAGCCGCATCTAATATTGTTATGTTTCTTTTCTCTGCTATCAGATTCTATTGTGGTGTCCTACGATCAGATGTCTATCTGTAAATTCCATGCTCTTTGCAGTAGGTATTGAACAAATCTGAAGTAAACTCTCCACCTCTATCTAATCTTAAATATTTTATCTTTAAACCCAATTCATTCTCAACTTTTTCTTTGAATATCTTGAATTTGTCAAAAGCCTCAGATTTCCCTCTAAGATATGTAACCCACATCATCCTAGAAAAGTCATCATCAAAAAGTATGAAATACCTTTCACCATAGTAAGATCTCATTCTTGTAGGACCGCACAGATCTGTATGCACCAGATCCAACTTCCCTTTCGCTAAGTAATATTTTATTTTTAATTGCTTCTAGTCCATTCCCTAATACATATTCTCTACAAATGGTGTTAGATGGTTTCACAATCTTCGGCAGGTCTCTAACAACATTATTGATACTTGCCTTAACAATATTATCAAAATTCACATGACAAAATATTCTATGCCATAACCAACTGTCATCAACCTTGGCAAAAAAAAAAGAAGCCTTAGATGTATTGAATTAGAATAAATTACCTCTTGAATTAGTACCAGATGTGATCAATTCTCCTGACTTACTTCCGATTAGCAATGAATTTTAATTGATAACCCTTGTCCACCAACTTTCCAACACTCAACAAATTATACTTAAGTCCATTAACAAGTAACACATCATCAGTATTAGTCTTTCCATCCAAATAAATATATTATACTCTAATGATAATCTTAGGAGTGTTGTCACAAAATATCACAACACCACCATCATACTTGGTTAGCCTAATAAATTTTTTTCTATCACCAGTCATATGATGTGAACAACCACTATCTATGACCCATTCAGATTTATTTTC
Source organism: Thuja plicata (assembly GCA_018584345.1). Lineage (NCBI taxonomy): Eukaryota > Viridiplantae > Streptophyta > Pinopsida > Cupressales > Cupressaceae > Thuja > Thuja plicata. Next base: position 900,376 of record MU225946.1, read on the forward strand.
AACATGTGACACTAGGCTCTCTCTTCATGAATAGGTTCATCATCTTTGATAGAAATAAATCCAATCTCATCATAATCAATAGAATCATCATCATAAACACCTTCACTAGAATAGTAGCATTCCTTGTCCTTTGAATACTTAGGTCTATAAAACTTAGATTTATGCTTAGGAACCCTTGTAGGACATCTAGATGAAAAATGACCTAGCTTATTGCATGAAAAACATTTCAAAGGTAACTTTACTTCAAACTTACCCTTACCTCTCTTTTCTCTTCTAGCGATCAGGGCCACAATTTCATCTAACTTCCTTTCTTATTACTGTATCTTTTGCGAGTCATTAACATATTCACCAAGCTCTTCCCACAAGTCTCTTCTGCTGGTGTTCAAAGTCACTAATAAAATCCTTTTATTATTATGCACAGTCACCTTGATAGCTATCTCAACCTTAGGTAATGAATCTCCCAGCCCTGCGACCTCAAAACTAGTTAATTTTTCAATCAACATCTCTCTATTAAATTTTTCCATCAAAGGTATGATCTCCTCTATAGCTTGCACTTTAGTTTTGTAAACAAGTGTCAAAGATCTAAGAATTTCTATGATCACTTCATCTTCATTGTATGTGCCTCCATAGTTTCTAATGTTAATAAAAAACTCTGTAACTCTCTGTACATATGCTCTAATATTCTCATCATATTTCAGTTTCAGATTTTCCACCCTTGTCTTCCAGTTCTGCAACTTTGCCTACTTAGTAAACTTATCTCCTTCATATAGTGCTTCCACTTTTGAGAAAATTTTATGTGCAGGATCCAAGTCTTTAACCTCTATGAATTCACCTTCAGAGAGCACACTAATCATTGCTTTGCTTGAAACTATGTTATAAGAAAATAAATTCTTTTCATCATCAATAGCTTTATCCAGTTCATCTTCAGTCTTGAACAACTCATCTTTCTTTGTAATCATCCAATAGTCAATTCATGATCACATCAAATGAGTTCTCATTTTGTTCTTCCAACTTTCAAAAATTTTAGGATCAAACTTCAGACTATCCTTCCTATAGTATGCCATTTTTAGGATCACCTCAAGTTGTTAAGCTTTCTCTTTAAGGACCAGAAGCCCTGATACCAATTGTTAGGAATAAAAGTCCAACACAACTGTGAGGGGTTGAATCAGTTGTGAGATAGATTATTAAACATTATAAACCAAATTTTTTATCCAAATGATAACACAATAAATGCAACACAATAACACAATCCTTTGTTGTAGAGGAAACCTTTTTAAAGGTAAAACCCCGGCAGGAATAGCACCCACAAATAGTGTACTGATAGTATAGTATCCCTGATAAAAGATTTAGCCCTATTAGGAGCTTATTAATGCATTATAGTACATAGTCCCTGTTTAAGGACAAACCCTATTAGGAGTCAAGAGTAACAATAGGCTCACTACACATGCACATTGCCTAAAGAAGGTTAAATCCACCTTTAGGACTTACTGTCTGAAATACAAGTGTATATGAAATATACAATCCATGGAACTACCTGATAGCAACTCTCTTTGCTTGATCAGTTACAATTTAGTATATTAATCACATCCTTTTCTCTACATCAAACACACTTTTCACAAAAAATATCACAACTTCCACACTTCGCTGTTAACATACTTTCCACAAAAGAAAACAACTTTCTTTTATACAGACTTACAATAAGCAATTAGGTTGACCAATTAAGGTGTACCTAATGCACAAATAATTACTTAACCCATTTCTAAGATACACACGGTACCTATAAAAATTAAACATCAATTATAATTCATCAAATATAATCCAAGATCTGTAATACACGCTAGCAATCCATAATACACTCTCCATTTATGAAGTCAGCCCCAAATAAGTCTCCTCTAGAACACACGCCACAACTGACATCACCAAGAGTCCTACAACCCAAGAATCATAAAACACATTCCTCAATATGTCTTTTGTCATTAACCAAGCTCGTATAACATGAATCCATATCGCACGCAAGTTATCCTTAAAACCCAGAGACAAACTCTGTCATAGTTCACTATCACTATCCAATACCTAGTCTTCACTAAAACATCTATAACTTACTCAATCTGAAATATTAATCCATGTGACCTTAGACATAAGATCACAACACATCCCTGTACACATCATCATCTTTGCAATTCTAAATCAACCATACAGTACCCATACACTTTTATATGACATGTAAGAAACATTAATAACCAGCCTGTTATGCCTCAATAGAAACATATGTTGACATCAGTGAAAAAACATGAATGAAAACAAAAACATTAGAAAGCAATTCCAATCTCATAATTCCCAGCTTCCCACTAAGATATTCAAAATTATCCTTGCTCAAAGGTTTTGTAAATATGCCTACTATCTTCTCCTTTGTAGGCATATACTCGAGATTCACTTTCTTCTCCAAGACCTTCTCTCTCAAGAAATGATACTTGATAGATATATGTTTCACTAGAATCTTTGAAATGTTTATAGCACTGGTATTATCATAAATTATTGAAATTAGTTCATCAAAAGTTATACCAATATTCTTCAAGGCTTGTTTCAGCCAAAATACATGATTACAACATGAGGATGATGCAATTTATTATAATTCAAGAGTTGATAATTTTACAAAATCAGGCTTCTTTCTTGACCAAGCAATCAATTGGAAAAAAGAAAGTAAGCTCCACAACTAGTGTTTCTCTATTTATCTAAACAATGATCCCAATTCTCATCAGTATAAGTTGTCAACGTGAAATATGATTTTTTTGGATGTGATCATCTCAAATATTTAAAATCCTCTTTATGACCATAATATGTGATTCTTTTGGTTCTTGCTGAAATATGGCTGCCAAACATACTGCATACAAGATATCTAGTCTAGTATTAGTCAAATATAGTAATCCTCAAATCATTGATCTATAATTACTTGAATCATATTTCAATGAATAATCTTCCTTAGTCAAATTATAACTAGTTATAATAAGGGTACATACCGGTTTATAATTATCCAAACCAAAATTCTTCAACAACTCCTTGACATACTTGGAGTGAGAAATTAAAATGGCTTTACTATTTTGATTTACCTGCAACCCAAGAAATAAATTCAACTCACCAATAATGGACATCTCAAACTCCTTATGCATCTCCTCTACAATTTTCCTACATAAGTCATCATTTTCTCCAAAAATAAGGTCATCAACATAAACCAAAACAATCAAAATGTGATCTGAATAAATATTGTAATAGAACTTACTGTCTACAAAACCTAATTGAAAATCTTGTCCAATCAAATATCTATCTAATCTTCCATATTGGGCTCTCAGTGCCTACTTCAGTCCATACAATGTCTTCTTCAATCTGCACATTACATTTGGATTCTCTTCTTATATGAATCCTTTTGGTTGTTCAATGTAAACTTCTTCTTTTAGTTCTCCATTTAGGAATGTTGAATTATCATTCATTTGCTAAAATTTGAAATCCTTACAAGTTGCAAATGTTGAGAATATCTAGATCACCTCCATTTGGGAAATAGGGGCATAACTCTCATCAAAATCAATACCTTCAATCCGAGTGTAATATTTGCATACTTACCTTTCCTTTTTCCTTATTACATTACCACTTTCATCTAGCTTATTTCGGTAAACTCACTTTGTACAATCACATTATTATCAGCTGGTGTTGGAATAAGTTCCCAATCCTGATTCTTTTCAATATGATCAAGTTCTTCCTTCCTTTCCCTTACCCAGTTGTAATCATTACATGCTTCTTCTATAGATTTAGTCTCAATTTATGAAAGTAAACATAACATAACTTTCTCATGTGTTTCTTTACATCTAGTAGAAACTCATCTATTCTTATCACCAATAATCTAATTCTTAGAATGATTTCTTTGTATATACCTTGGTGTCTTAGTTGTAGATGCTAGATTCTTCCTTGTCTCTTCCTCATATTTCTTGTTTTCCTTTCATCTATCCTCTATATTAGACTCATAATCAATGTGCTTCTCAAGATTCTTCTAAAAATCTTCATCAACCTTCACATTCACACTTTCAACAATCTTATTTAGTCTCTTGTTGTAACATAGGTATGCTTTTCTCTTTGTAGAATATCCTACAAATATACCATCTACTTTATTGTCAAATTTTCCAAGAATTTCCTCATCCTTCTGAATGTAGCAACTTCTTCCAAAAATCTTGAAATATCTCACTATAGGTGATCTTCCATGCCATAGCTCATATGATGTCTTTCCATATTTCTTCCGGTAAAGAAATTTTTTAGGGGTGTACACAGTTGTATGTTCTTTTTCTCTCCAGTAAACCTCTGGTAAAATTTCTGATGTAGGAGCATCTTGGGTTCATGGATATCCTATTTCAATGATAAAATATGTTTCCTTTTGATCTCGGTAACTTGTTGAAGACTTTTAGTAAACTGCTCGGTAACTATTCTAGAGTTCTCACTTGAAAGTTCTTAATTCAGTTCACCATCAAAATTAGTTAATATTCCTGGCCTGACTTCACCGAATAGTCTCGATGGCTATTTCTATTTTCTCAGTGGTTTCCTATTTCCTGTCTCACCGAGTAAGTTTTGTTTTGTTGGATCTTTGAGATGACATGTTAATTTTGGTCACGATATTAATGTTGGGATCTCTCGTTGGGAAACATGTGGACCTAAATATATGTCATTTCTTTCTCTAATGCTAGATCTTGAGGATCTTTTGGGCCGAAATTTTTCGGTAGCCTCTTGTAAATATGTAGAGACCTGTTCTTAGGTTGAGGGAAGAAGATTGGAGAGTAATTTAGGAAGAAGAAAGCTAGAGATTGTGTATCTCACATATATGCAAACTATATCTGAATAGATTTTTAAATTTATTGGCCGTAACTAAGAAGGTCTTATAGCTCAACATGCATAAAGTTTGATGAATAAATATAAAGTATATGTATTCCTTCTCTCCTTCTCTGCATTTGAGCTTCCAAATGATGACCTTATGGAAAGAAATGTTGTCAATTAGTTCCAAAACAATTAGTCATCACAGAGTTGACCAAGCTAGCAGTGCAACCAAAGCAGTTACAATGTAACCAGAGCAATGGCAGTGTCGACCGAGCAAACAATGGTAATCAGTATTACCTTAGTGATCAATATGAACTGAGTACACAATGTAGCCTGAGTTCCAGAGTTTAATATGTTTCCCGAGTGACAACATATTTCCAGAGTGCCAGTATATCACCCGAGTGGATTACTGGACCCGAGTAATAGTTTTGGGCTGACTTAGATTATATTGCTTGATATTAATTTATCTTATGGAAGCCGAATTACATAAGTATTTGATTTGGATAGGTATAAATATAAGGTATTTTTTTTATCCAAATATATGTGAAGAAGTGTGTATGCAAATATGAAGTGACAAACTTTTTAAGAGGCTACAACAATATAAGGAACACTAGAGACTCATCCATCACAGTCATAGGATTAGTTTTTATATCATTGGATCTTATTCAACAAATCATAGTTGCATAGAAGATCATCTACTGGTTCATCCTAATAGGTGCATCAGCAAAATCCTCTAACAAGGTGGACTTAACAATCCTTTACAAATCTCCTAACAGAGTTGCATACTTAATTATATTGTACTAAATCCTTTCACATGGCGGACCTAACAGTCCTTATTGATCCTAACAGGGCAGGCCATCAGAAGTGGTCAATTGTAAGATTTAACAGGATAAATTTATACTACAATAATAAATCTTGTGGGTACCATCCCCCCCCAAGTTTTACTTTCTATTTGGAAGGTTTTTGGGTAATCAAATATTGTGTCACGTGTTGTGGATATTTATTAATTTTGTATTTCATGTATGCAATCAGATTAGGTAATCTAACAAAGGATTAAAGATATTAAGTTTTATTGGTTCCTGATTCACCCCCCCTCTCAGTCACCTAGCCTCAATATATTTCCAACAATTGGTATCAGAGCTAAAGGTTCTCTTAACATAAGTTTAATAGCTTGAGCAAAGATTAGAGGCAATGGAAATATACATATTGGAGAAAGCCATTGAAAATGAAAAGATAGATCTACAAGTGGCCATGGATCAGATTAGAAAACTCAAGGAGAAACTCTCTCGTTCCCTGAAAAGAAGAAAATATTTAACAGTGCAAATAAATGATAAAATTTACATAGAAGAAAGAATTGAAGACCTATGCAAATAAAGAAGTTTCAAAGAAGTAGATGCAACAATTGAAGACATACTTACAAATAATCTCAATCTACATGAAGAAGTCAGAAAGTTGAAAAGAGAACAAGAAATTCATTCAGTCAGAATATGTGAAGTCATGGAACAAAAGAATCAAACAGAAAATGATAGAGAAATGGCATAAGAAGATACAATATTTCTAAGTACAAGATTAGAAGAAAAAGAAAAATAAATCCATCATTTGTCACTTCAGAAAGTAGATATGATAAATCAACTCAATAATATAAATAAAAAAGTTATCAATATGAGGACAGAAAATGAAAGACTGCAAAATGATCTCAATACTGAAAAGAAAAAAAATGAGAGTATGATGAATTCATAGGTAAGCATAGATCAGTTCACAGAGAAAACTCAACTCAAACATCATGGATAGACTGGATTAGGTTATATTGAACAAGGTGAATCCTCACAGTAAGGAACTCAAAAGAATAACAAACCTACTTGTAATCATTGTGGCAAGTTAGGGAACACAAAAAATAAGTGTTGGAGCAATGGAAAGTCAAAGTTTAATGGTAAGTGCTACATATGCAAAAAACATGGACATAGGGAAAGTGAATGCACTGAGAAACCCAAGTTTGAAGGAAAATGTTTCAAGTGTAGCAAACAAGGTCACAAATCTTCCGTGTAGAACTAAGAAAGGAACCCTGCTGAACAACTAGCTAAAGCAATTTTTGGTTGGGATTACAACACATGGAGCATATGTTGTCACTGTGGTGAATATGAGAATATTGGTTCAAATTGTGCAAAGACCCACCTTAGAAAAATGAATCCTAATAAGAGATGTTATGTGTGTAAACAACTCAGTCATCTAAGCAAGAATCGCATGAACAGAGAAAAAGTGGATACTATTTTTGAGAAAGGTAAAGCAAAAGTTTCTAAAATCAGAACTCAAATGAGTCAATAGTGGGTAAGGAAATCTCCTGAGAGTTTAGATCAAAACAATGAAGGATTGAATGACACCCAAAGTAGTGAGTTGGTTGGATCTACCATCTTTGAATAAATATGAAAGGAGACAACTGGAACTATGCATACAATCCATCCTCCACCAGTTCCATACATGCTAGTAAGTCAAAATAAACATATTGATCCACTAGGACACATTATAGGTTTAACCAAGTCAGGATCTCAGTTACATCTGAGTTACACATGATTAACTGAGTTAAGTCAGGTTGTATGGTTTTGAGGATGCAAAAGTTAGTTTTCACTGAGCTTCATTCTGAGCTATGCCAGCTACCATGTACAAAGCATTTAATGAAAACTCAACAGTAAAATCTACTATAAAAGATGAATTGGAAAGGTTATTGTTTACAAATTTTTTAGTTTGTAGAGTGATTAAGAGCCTTAAGTGATTCAGAGAGAATTTGTGTTCGAAAGCCTTAAGTTGTGAAGTTTTCTCAAACCTCTGAGCATTATGGCATCTACATCTAGCAGCAAGGTTAAGAAAGGATTTAAGATGTTGGTGAGGAATGTTGTTTGTGAACCTCCAAAGTTTAAGCTTCATCCAGTGATTGTAGAGGAGATAGATCTGATGGGAGTTCATTCCCTATTTCCTCTAAGGGTACTATTGATCAATGACATCCGAGCCTTCTATCATTGCACAATTCAACAGCTAGGGACATTGGAAATGAATAAATCATATGAGAAATTCTGTGAAGCTGGGAATCTGAAGCTAGAACATAAACACTTAGAAGTCAAGTGTTTGACTTATATCATGCATATGCCACTAAATTTATAGACTAAGTGGATTAGGTTTGTTATGATCCGTGTTCATGACATGCATCTATGGATGGAGAAACTGGTGAAGATTACCAAGAAAATGGTACACAATGTTACAGGGTATCCTATGCTAGACAAGTCTAAAGCTACCAAATTAAAACCCCACCCTGAGATGACCTAACTAAGAAGACTCTTTCCAAGTGGGATGATAGAGGCATGAGATTAAATGGAGTTACAAACATGGAATTGAAGTTTGGGATTCATGTAATTGCGCACAAAATCTACAGTTCTAGCTAACCAAACAACGTACCATATGAGGATGTGGACTTGGCATACAAAGTGGTCAAGAAGAACCTATCATTTGACCTTTCTGAGATGCAACTCATCCAATTGAGAAAGAAGATGGAAAGAATCTGGGCATCAAAGACCAATCCATGTAAATTTGGTTCAATTTTGGTCTGCATATTCTTTTATATTCAGAATTTTTTCCCTTCCAAAGGCATAGTTGTTTGGAAGAATGACAGACCCATAGTGTATCAGATAAATGATTTTATAGAAGAATTAGGAGATAGTATTTTGAGGAGTTCAGACATAGGATGCAGAATAGATATAGAATTCCTAAAAAATTGGTAGAAGACTACAAAGATGATGTTTGCTTCCTAGTTGACTGTGATAAAGTATACATTCAGGAAGCCAAACCTAGGGTTACATCGGTGAAACCTCTTGCATATGTGGTTAACATAGATGAGACCAAAGACATCATTGAGGCTCTTGTGAATGAGCTTGTTGATCCCAAAGAGCCATACTTTGGTACATATGAAAAAGCCAGGAGAAGAATTTATTTGGAAATTGAGATTCCTAAGATTTTGAAAAGAGGAAAGAAGAGGTTAGAGAAGTTTGGAAAGAAGTATGGCAACACTTTAGACTCCCCTTCTATCTCTGAAAGAAAAGAAGATGAAGTTAAGATAGAAGATGTTTTTTCAAAAGGAAGAGGAAGAGATAGAAATTGAACCTCCTAAGAAGAAGAATAATAAGAAGGTAACCCCCAATAAGAATACAAAGATCTCTACCCCTGTCATCACTACAAGAAGATCTAGAAGGAAAGTTATATTTCCTAAGGAGGATGAAGAAGAAGATACAGTCATATTTAAGAAACCCCCACCTACCTTTGAGAAGAAAATTGAAGAACTAAGAGAAGGTAGTGGTATGAGTTCTCTAAAATGATTGAAATATGCTTCCAGATCAAAGGATGAACAAAAGCAGATTGAGGAAGTAGTTGTAGAGAAAATGACAAGATGGAAGTATGATCCATCTGAATTGAAGAGTCATGTGACTGAAGATCTATTCAAGGCAATATTTGTTCCCTGGAGCAATGTTGTCCAAACAAAAAAGGATATTAGAGAAAAGACCTTGAGGAAAGTCATTGCTACTATGAAAAATAAAGAGATTAAAGAAGCCATGACCAAATTTGAAAATAATCACACTCCAAGGTTCAGGACCTTTCAGATATTGAACAAGAAGATAGAGGATGTTGTATAGGCTGCAAAAAAGATATGGAAGACAGTATTTGAAATCAAGGAAGAAGATAAGGCTAAGCTACCGAGTACAGACCCCAAGGTAAATATTGATGATGTAGAATTACCTGAGGTGGAAACTATTGAAGAATCCAATGCAGAACATATAGTAGTAGAAGTAATGGCATCCCTACCCCAATCACCTATACATAACATCCTATCTTTGGGAAAAGATAAGTCTACAGAATCTACATCTAGACTAGTAGGAACCAAGCATCAGGCTCTACCTACTAATGGGATAAGCCTAACCAAGTCACAAAAGGAAACTGTGAATATTTCTCAGTGAGCATTGATGCTATAGCTGGTGTGGAAAAAGGTAATGATCCACTGGATACTAAAGTCAAGGATGATAGTGGAAAAGGTAAGGAAATTGTTCCTTCACCTAATCCCAAGATCAAAGGAAAAGGGAAGGAAACAGAGACTGATGGTATTGATCTTGAGGAAAATATTGTGATTCCAAATTGGGATCTATTCAACATGACAGTAGAGCAGATGGATATACTAGGGGAGCTATGGAAGAAAAGAACTACACAACAAAAGCTTCAAGCAGAAAAGAAGAGAAATAGAGTGCTAGAAGACATAAAAGGTATATTCTTAGATGCACTAGAAATAGAGGTTGATGATAATGACTCTATTTTAGATCAAATTGTCAATATAGTTCACAAGTTCAATAAGGATTTAAGTGGTCAAGAGAAACTACTGCAGAAGGAATAAATGAGGTTTGAAAATAAAGTTCTAGAGAATGTTGCAAGTAAGATTGCAATTGACCAAGTGAAGCTAAACACTCTCATTAGATCTCTAGAAACTACTGTTAATAATGTTGCTTCATTATTTGTAAAGTTGAGTGATACTTCCAACTTTACTATGGAAATAAAGACTAAGCTGACAAAGATACAGATTTGAAGGAAAGTGCAAACTAGTTGGCACTTAACCCTAGTTTGAGTTCAGCACACTTTGTGAAGATTAAGTATCTGACAGACATGTAGGAAGAATTACTAAGGGAAGAAGCAATGACAAGAGAATCTCTTACAGCTATGCAGAGCCAACTCCTTCCACACATGGATGTAATGTAGAAGCATATAGCTCATGCCAAGACACTCATACATGAAAACAACTTTTTAGTTGCAGAGCTAATGATGGTGCTGTGAGAAGAGATATAGATTGAGTTGCACATAGTGCAGGTGTTAATTGGGACAATACTTTGTCTCAAATTTTGAAGGTACATAGTGATTTCCTATCCTACTTTGGTATTACCATATAGATATATTTTTGGCATTTGTGTCAAAAACAAGGGGGAATTTTATTTTATATACATATAAGGAAATTCATGTACAAAAGAGAAGAGAAGAAGAGATATATAATAGCAAAGTTACAAAAAAAAATTTGAAAAATCAAAATAGAGTCAGTTGTAACCAAGTCACAAAACTATTGTCAAAACTCAAGCAAGTACCCAAGCATATGGTAAGGGGAAGTTTTGACTTAGAAGTTTAAGTAGTTTTTGAACATGATAAGTGTTTTTGGTCACTAATGCCAAAGGGGGAGATTGATGATGTTATGGAAAGATATGTTGTCAATTAGTACCAAAACACTTAGTACAGAGTTGACCGAGCCAGCAATGCAACCTGAGAAGTTACAGTGTAACCCGAGTAGTGGCAGTGTCGACCGAGTAGACAATGGTAATCAATATTACCTAAGTAATCAATATGACCCAAGTACACAATGTAGCTCGAGTGCCAGAGTTTACTATATTTCCTGAGTGACAACATATTGCCTGAGTGCCAGTATATCACTTGAGTGGATTATTGGACCCGAGTAACAATTTTGGGCCGACTTAGATTATATTGCTTGATATTAATTTATCTTATGGAAGCCAACTTACATAAGTATTTTATTTGGATAAGGTATAAATATAAGTTATTTTGTTTATCCAAATATATGTGAAGAAGTGTGTATGTGAATATGAAGTGGCATATTTTTTAAGAGGCTACAACAGTATAAGGAACAACATAAACTCATCCATCACAGTCAGGTGATTAGTTTTTATATCATTGGATCTTATTCAAAAAATCAGAGTTGCATAGAAGATCATCTACTAGTTCATCCTAATAGGTGCATCAGCAAAATCCTCTAACAAGGTGGACTTAACAGTCCTTTAAAAATCTCCTAACAGTGTTGCATACTTAATTGTATTGTACTAAATCCTTTCACAAGGTGGACCTAACAGTCCTTATTGCTCCTAATAGGGAAGGCCATCAGAAGTGGTCAATTGTAAGCTTTAACAGGCTAAATTTATACTACAGTAATAAATCTTGTGGGTACCATCCCCACCTTAGTTTTACTTTCTATTTGGAAGGTTTCTGGGTAACCAAATATTGTGTCAAGTTTTGTGGATGTTTATTACTTTTTTGTTTCATGCATGCAATCAGATTAGATAATCTAATAAAGGATTACAGATATTAATTTTTATGGGTTCCTGATGCACCCCCCCTTCTTAGTCACCTAGCCTCAATATATTTCCAACACCGAGTTGTGGTTATGCAAGTAGGTTTGGTGTTTGGGGGTGCCTTTGGCCCCAGGTACTAACTCTCCTCGCATCAAGTGGTATCAGAGCCAGGTTAAATCAGAGGTTCCTTCTTGTAAATCCTAGTTGGTTATTTGTTGTGGGGTATAATATTGTGAACTGACCTGCAATTGCAGAGGGTTTCAAAAGGGTTCGAGGGAAGAAAAATGCAAATCCAAGCTTAGCTGATATGTTAAGACATATTTTTGCTAGATTAGAAGCTATTGAGACATCCCAATGCTGAGGAAGACATCTTGAGGATGTTAGTGATGATGAAGCTGAGGAAGTGTAGAAGGAACTTGCACCTGCACCTATAATGGATCAAGGATTAGAAAGATTCCTGCAATAATTGACAAGTTTGAAGTCCTCACCATAGTTTAATCCTCTTGAGTATAGTGGATAGCTCGATTCAGATGAATTGATAGACTAGATAACCAAGATGGAGAAATACTTTGAGTATGAGAACATATCAGAGGAGAAAAAGGTGAATATTGTAAGCAAAAAATTGAAAAGTCATGCATTCTTGTGGTGGAAGCATCTACAATTGGACTGAAAGAAGAAAGGTAAAGACAAAATCAAGCTACGGGATAAGATGATAAATTAGTTGATGGGAAAGTTTCTACCATGTGATTATCAGATTAACCTAGTTAGAAGAATGCAAAGTTTGAAGCAGAAAGATATCTTTGTGAAGGATTACGCAGAGGAATTTTACAGGTTAGATATCAGATCTTGAAATGATGAATATGTAGTGGAAAGAATTGGAAGATACCCGAATGGATTAAGGAGTTCTATTCAAGAAGAGATCAATTTAGTGAAGATGGAGAGTATTGAGGAGGCTTATCAATTTGCAATAAAATCTGAGGAGAAATTGAATAAAAGACATGAGCAAAGACAAAGAGGAAGAGGTGGTAGATTCCCTAGAGAAAGAGGTATATCTTATGGTGAAAATAGTAGATCTGATCATAAAAAGACAAATCAAGACAAAGGCAAGACCGAGTGGAAAGGTGAAAGTTCATTTAGAGGAAGAGGTAATTACTCCTGAGGTGGATATGGTAGAAGAGGATTCCAAGGAACTTGTTACGATTGTGGAGAAGAGGGACATAGATCTTTTGAGTGTACACATGAAAGCAAGAAGGTCAGTAGTAGAAAAAATACTTTGGTGCAGGAAGATTCACCAAATGAACCTGAGAAGGAAGGAAACCTGATGGTTAGAAGAATACTGTTGAGTGAAAATAATCAGAAAGATCCGGTAAGAAAGAGTTTGTTAAAGACCAGATGCAGAGTTGCAAATTTTTTTTGGAAAGTGATTATTGATACTGGAAGTTCAGAGAATCTAGCATCCAAGGAAATGGTTACAAACTTGCAGTTGGAAAGATTGAAGCATCCAAAGCCCTATTAGATTTCATGGATCAAGGATGAACATACACTTGGTAAGTGAACAATGTTTTTTGAATCTAAAAATTGGAAAGTATCACATGACAGGATGTTGTGTGATATTATGCTTATGGATTGTTGTCATATTTTGTTAGGTAGACCTTGGAAATATTATAGACATGCTATACATGATGGAAGATTGAACAAATATATTGTTTGGGTTGATGGAAAGAGGAAAATATTGCTACCTTTGGTTGAAGAATCTGTTGGTGAGATATGTACATCTATAAAATTTTGTTTGATGGAAGGTAGATAGTTTGTTAAGGATTTGAAGAGAAATGATATCTGTTATGATTTGATTCCTAACAAACCAAGTGAGAAAACAAAAGGTAAAGCTTCTGAAGAGGCTGAGAAGTTTATCACTGAGTGCAAGGAGATCATTTCAGATAATGTACTTGATGGTTTTCCACCGATGAGAAATATTAGTCATTGTATGGACCTGATTCTTGGAGCTAGTTTTCTGAACAAGGTACCACATTGATTGACACCAACCAAGAATAAGGAACTCAACCGACAAGTTCATGAGTTGTTGCAGAAGGGATTGATCAGAGAAATTTTGAGTCTATGTGTAGTACCAGATGTTTTGGCACTTAAGAAGAATGGAGAATATAGAATGTGTACTGATTCAAGAGCTATAAACAAGATAAAAGCTAAGTATCAGTTTCCTATACCAAGAATGGATGATATAATGGATTGTTTGAGTGGAGAATAATATTTTACCAAGATTGATTTGAAGAGTGGATATCATCAGATCAGAATCAGAGAAGGTGATGAATGGAAGATTATTTTCAATAAAAAAGAAGGTTTGTATGAATGTTTGGTTATGCCTTTTGGTTTAAAAAATGCACTGAGTACTTTTATGAGGTTAATGAATGAGGTTTTGAAGAAATTCTTGAGTAAATTTGTGATTTTGTACTTGGATGACATTCTGATATTCAGTAAGACCAGAGAAGATAATTTGATGCACATTAGATAGGTATTGTAGAGATTGAAAGAGGAAAAGCTGCTGATTAATTTGAAAAAGTGTTCCTTCATGGTAGAAGAACTTGTGTATTTAGGATTTGTGATTTCAACTGATGGTTTGAAGATGGATCTTGAGAAGGTTGAAGCTATACTTAATTTTCCTACACTTGAGAATGTCTATGAGGTAATATCATTCATGGATTAGAAATTTTTTACCAAACATTTATCAGAAATTTCAGTTCACATTGAAATTCTATGACTGAGACAATGGGAGAAAATAAGAGAGAATTCAAGTGGACACATGAAGATGATAAGAGTTTTGAGACTTAAAAATAGAAATTTGATGAATTTCTCATGTTAGCCTTACCTTATTCCAACAAGGTATTCCAAGTTGAATGTGATGCAAGTGGCAGTGCAATAGGAGTTGTGTTGAGTCAAGAAGGTGTCTTTCTTTAGTGAGAAGTTGAATGATGCTAAAAGGAAATATTCTATGTATGATCAAGAATTCTATGTTTTTTTACAAGCCCTAACAAAATGGATACATTATTTGATGCTGAGTGAATTTGTGTTGTATACTAATCATAAGGCTTTACAGTATTTGGGTAGTCAGAGTAAGTTGAATCAGAGACATATGAAATGGTTGAGTATTTGCAGAATTTTACATTTGTGATAAAGCATAAGAGTGGAGTATCCAACTGAGTTGCTGATGCATTGAGTAGAAGAAGATCTTTAATGACTGAAATGAGAATTGAGGTTCTTGGTTTTGACGATATGAAGAATTTGTATGAAACTGACTCTAATTTTTCTGAGCCATGGAGAATGTCCAGAGAACCTATTACAGATCAACTAAGTAGGTTTGAAGACTATTTCATTCAAGAATATATGTTGTTCAAAGGAATTCAGTTATGTATACTGAGCGAATCAATGAGAACCAATTTGATAAATGAGAAGCACAGTGGTGGTTTGGCTAGACATTTTGGCATTGATAAGACATTGAGTTTACTTAAGGAAAGGTATTATTGGCCTCAATTGTATAAGGATGTTCATAAATTTATGAAGAGTTGTAGATTTTGTCAAGTTGCAAAAGGAGTGAGTCAGAATACTGGATTGTATACACTAATTTATGTTCCTGAGAAACCTTGGAGTGATATCAACATGGATTTTTTTCTTGGCTTACCGAGGAAAGAAAGAGGTAATTATTCCATATTTGTTGTTTTGGATTGATTTTACAAGATGACACATCTAATACCATGTAGGAAAACATAAGATGCAGTGCATATAGAGGATATTTTCTTCAAGGAGATTGTCAGATTACATGGATTACTAAGGAGTATCATCTCTGACCAAGACAATAAGTTTGTTGGCTATTTTTGGAAAACTCTTTGGAAGAAGATGGACACCGAGTTGAAGTATAGTTCTACATTTCATCCACAAAATAATGGACAAACAAAGGTTGTAAATAGAAGTTTGGGTAACCTGTTGAGATGCTTAGTTGGAGAGAAATCGAGTAATTAGGATTTGACGTTAACACAAACAAATTTTGCATATAATAATTCAGTGAATAGGAGTACTGGAAAGGTACCTTTTTAGATTGTTATTGGCATACAATCAAGAGGTATATTAGACTTGAGAGATATTGCTAGAGAAGAGAAGGGGAGTTCTTAAGGAGAAGAATTTGCCAAGTTTATGAAGTCATTGCAAGAGGAAGTGAAACATAAGTTGGAGGAAAGTAATTGGAAATAAAAGGATAGTGCAAATAGATCAATAAGACATAAGATTTTTGAGGTTGACGATGAAGTGATGGTTTATTTGAAGAAAGGAAGATTTCCTATTGGAACTTATGGTAAATTGAAGATGAAGAAATTTGGTCCCTACAAGATATTTGGGAAGTTTGACAGTGGAAATGTTTATGAAGTAAAGTTACCTGATGACATGGACATATCACCTATATTCAATATTTTAGATTTGCATGAGTATCATGAACCTAATGAAGAAGTGACAGTTCTGAGTGATTATCCTAAGAAATAGATAGAAGAAGTTGAACAAATTTTGGAATAAGGAATTGGAAGAAATACAAGAGGAAAGGATTACATAGAATACTTGGTAAAATGAAAGAACAGACCGATTGAAGACTCTATATGGATTTATCAATATGAGTTGGATTTAGCTTGGGTTATACCTCACTCATGATTCAAAGAATTATTTATTTTCAACCTTAGGTTTCTGATGCAAGAGCATCTTGGGTTCTTGGAAATCCTATGTCAACCAAAAATATGTTTTCTTTTGAGCTCGATGACTTGTTGGAGACTTTCAATAAACTACTTGGTAAATATTCTGGAGTTCTTAGTTGAAGTTTCTTATCTTGGTTAACCTTCAAACTCGGTTACTATTCTTGGCCTGGTTTCACTGAACTGTCTTGGTGGATGATTTTGTTTGCTTAGTGGTTTCCTATTTCTTGTCCCACCGAGTGAGTTTTTTTTGTTGGACATTTAGGCGACATGTGCAGTTAATTTTGGTCATGATATTAATGTCGAGATCACTCATTAGGAAATGCGTGGACCTAAATTTGGGTCATTTATTTCTCCAATGCTAGATATTGAGGATCTTTTAGGCCAACCTTTTTTAAATAACCTCTTGTATATATGTAGTGACTTGTTCTTAGGTTGAGGGTAGAAGACTGGAGAGTAATTTAGGAAGAATAAATCTAGAGATTGTAGATGTCGCATGTATGAGGACTATATCTAAATATATTTTTGAATGTATTGACCGTAACTAGGAAGGTCTTATAGCCCGACATGTATGAAGTTTGATGAATAAATATAAATTCTTTGTATTCCTTCTCTCCTTATCTATATTTGAGCTTTTGAGTTGTGATTCTACAAGTAGGTTTGGCATTTGGGGATGCCTTTGGCCCCATGTACTAACGCTACTTGCATCACTTTCTTCCTTCATAATTGTCTTTTCTTCTTCTTTTATTGTTCGATTCATTCTTTCCACTACACCATTTGCTGTGGTGTTCTAGCTACTGAAAATTGTCCCTTGATTCCATGTTTTTCACAAAAATGATCAAAATCATTAGATGTAAATTCTCCACCTTTATCAGATCTCAAACATTGGATTTTCCTAACACATTCATTCTCAAATATTTCTTTAAAAATATTGAAGTTATCAAACGCTTTTGATTTTTCTCTTAGAAATGCAAACCATGTCAATCTTGAATAATCATCAATAAAGAGGATGACGTATCTCTCATATTGTAAGCTCCTTACTCTGGTAGGACCGCACAGGCAATTTTTCACTAGATCTAGTAAACCAGTAGATAAATTATCTTTAGCTTTGAATGATTCTCTTCTATGCTTTCCTTCTTGACATCCTTTACAGATAACATTGCCTACTTTGCACAATCTAGATAAATCGCTTAGTGCACATGATGAAATTATTCTTACCAAGTTATCAAATTTTATGTGGCACATCCTCGGTGCCAAAGCCAATTATCATTAGATAGAGGGAGTAAGAATCCTTTTGTAGCTCCTTTAATTTGATACATGTTCCTTCTTTTCCTTTTGCCAACTGAAGCTCCTAATTATTTTTCCAAATCTCACATCCTTCATTCTTGAACACAACGTCATGGCCATTCACACACATCTATTCAAAACTCAATAAATATTGATACAAGCCCTTCACATAATAAATATTTTTACTGTTATAGTTTCCATAAAAACTTATTATACCTCTGCCAACAATATATGTTTCTTGATTACCACCAAATCTAACAGGACCACCATCATATTTCTCAAGTGTTGAAAATTTACTTTTATCACAAGTCATATAATTTGAGCAACCATTATCAATAAACCATTACTTCTTGTTCCTTATGACATACAAATAAGTCTCAATATTATAATCAACTTCAGGACATATGTTAGAAATATCAATCTCTGGGTTTTCTTCTTCAACGTAGAATAGACAATCTTTTGATTCATAATCTAAAATACTAGCTTCTTCATTAACATAGTAAGATTTATTGTTGAAATTCTTAAATTTATACCTAGAACCTTTCTCTAGACTCCTAGTAGCCAAATGACCAATCTTTCCACATCTAAAGCATTTAAGAGGTAACATACCTTTGTATTTTCTACTACCCTCCTTCATTTTCCTTGTAAAGTTTTCTTCAAATTCATTTGAATCTTAATCACCATCTGGATCTTCCTCTGATTTTGGTGATTTAAATATTGTCTCAAATATTCTCTTCTCTTTGACAAAGTTTCTTAATTCAAATGCTGGCAGGGTGCAAAAAAACTATTTTACGGTAAACTTCTTCAATTGTATACCTCCTCAATCACTGTGATCTTGTCATTGTAGCTATCTGGTAATGAGATCAAGATCTTCTCCATAACATCATCATTGATGATATTTCCTCCTTGATTCTTTACTTTGTTTACTGCATTGTCAACCCTCTAAAATAGCTTCTTATGTCTTCACCTTCTCTTATTAGCAGCTTCTCATAACGTCTCTTAGCTATTAAATTCTTGGATAACTTAACTCTATCATTGCCTTCATAAATCTATTTTAGCTTTTCCCAAATTTCCTAAGCAATTTTTAATGAAATAACCATGGCAAACTTTGTTTTTTTTATAAAGCACTAAAGAGTGCATACACCTCTCTCTCTCTCTCATTCTCCTCATAGGAAGTGATTTCATCTAGAGTAGTGGGGCCATTTTGAGGTAACACATCTTCTCCACATGCTTCCAAGTAGTGAAACTGATTGAGATCATATATCTTCTCATTTGATCCTTCCATGAACTGTAATAAGATCCATCAAACATAGGAATGTTCAATGCTTTGATACCAATTATTGGATAGGTTGAATAACTAAGAGGGGGGAGGGTGAATCAATTATTCATATACACTTATTAAATTTTTTACTGAGCAAATAATCACTTAAAAAATTCAAAAACTTATAACAGATGTAAACATGAAAGTGCGAAACCATCAATAGAAAGAACACCATAATTTATGTGGAAACCCAAACTTGGAAAAACCACAGAGAATTTAATTCTCATGAAATGAACACCAGCTATGGTGATAATTTTTATAAGGGTTCACTGCCAGTTTTCTCACTACGGTTTGGATCACTACCAGTCAGGCTAACTACCCTGAAATATTAAAGGATAACTATGAATTACAAGTAGGCTCACTTCCAATACAAATGAACTCACTGCCAGAATATAGAAATACAAGAAAGAATCCACTACTAAATTCATTGTCATCGATACTCAGTAATACATAAATGATATAATAGTCTTCTACCAATTTCATCAACTTTCACATACATCAAAACACAAATATTTCCTTTTAAGATTCACATTTATTGTGCGTAATCAAGCATCACATCAATTAATTGATATTATCGCTCTTCTTATATTGCTTGATGCCATCAACCAAGTCAGCCTAAACCAATTTAAAATAGGTCATACCAAAAAATTCTTAAGGTGTTAATGAATGAATTATGGATGATGAAGAGGCTAGTGATAGTTAGCAAATATTCTTACGAGAATATCCAATTTCTCTTTTGTTTTGTAACAAAACTCTTATCCTTCCTTCAAAAATGGATCAACTCCAAGACCCAACCCAAATAATAGACCTATAAGAGGTCAAATTAAACATCTTGCACTCTACTAGGTTCCACATATTTAGATTCTCTCCCACATCTTCTTACTCATTTACTCAACCATGCTTCATGCCTCATGATTGCCCTCAAACTAACCATTTAAACACCCTTAACTCACTTGATGGGTGCTCCCAAAACTAAGAAATGATTCCCAAAACTTCTAAGGTTCTCAATTCACTCCAAACATCTCAACTACCAAACCCAAAGTCATACTTTTCATTTGTTTTCCACCCAAGACCAAAATGCTCTTCCTAGGCCTTCAATCCCCAATTCTAGTAGTACAACAGTGAGCATAATTCATAGTTTTCTCCAAAACTTCTAAATAGGCCCTGCAAAAAAATTTAATAATTGGATACCCTTTTTTGAATTTGTATTACATACTCAAACCATGCCCCAAGTTTTTTGGACACCACCCTCCAACCCGCTGGCTGAGACAATTTTTGGAGGGCTAATACCACTACTTTTCCAAAGCAACTATGTTCAATACTCAACTCCATGCCTTGAAGTCTTCAATATAATTCTAATTTGAATTAAATCAATTTGCACCTATGGCCACTCTAGGTGTAAAAACCCCAATTTGGTCTTCAAAACACCTAAAAACTAGGGCTTTCCCAATGTCCAATTTCCCAACACTATTCCAACCCAACCAAAGATGTTTCACCATCATTTTGACATACCCTAATGGATTCTTGCATAAAATAGGGTCCTCCTTTGGGAAGATTGTTGGAAACAATTTTTTAATTGTGTATTGTCCTTGATGTTACACAAATGTCATATCAGTCATTAGACAGAGTCTACCGAGCTCAGAATGTTCAGCAAGGCAGTTAACCGAGTCTACCGAGCTTAGACGGTAAGAGAAGCTATTTACAGAGTCTACCCAGCGCTCCAGAATACTATACCGAGAAGTTAGTTAGTACCAAGCTCTCTCGGTCGACAAAAGAAATTTTGTCTCTACCGAGTCCACTCGGTCATCAAAGAAAATGTGAAGGAAAGTCAGTGCTTACCGAGTTCACTCGGTTACCAAAGGATTTTCGCAGAATCTGCAGTGTTCACCGAGCATCTGTTGGTCAACACTGGAATATCATTTCTAATAGCGTCGGCCTGCGAAGGATTTTATTTGTGAAATTTTTATTCAGCCAAACAATGTAATATCTATTAATTGAAACTTGTAATTGGGCCAACTTGATAACCTGAAGGGTATATATGAAAGATCAAGTTGCGAATTCAAGAAGTGTGTGAAGAGTGTGGAGAAATATGAAAATGTAAAGAAGCAGAAGGAATGTGCGAATTCTGATGAAGGATTAGAGATATCCTTGAGGTGCTGCAAAGATATATTTGATCAGTAAGGATCTATTAGCGCAGAACAGAGATCTGTATCAGCAAGATAAGTTGCATTTAATTCAGGTCACTTCATTGTT
>MU225946.1:938301-952425 GCA_018584345.1 Thuja plicata
TGCAAACATTCAAGATTCATCATTCAAACCCTAGATCTAGCCATCATGGTGGTGTGATCTTCCTTCAAGATCCTTTGTGCATTTTCAAGACTCTTTCATCATCTCTTCAAAGTGGATTTCAAGCATACAATCATGGAGGTTTATGGTTCCTATTGAGTTCATGCTTTCATATTTACATACTTGCATACATTTGAATTTTAATTACATAGCTATTTGAGTATCATAGCTTCATTGTTAGATTCAATTCTACTACTTGCTAGCATTCTGTACTTTATTGATTTCAAGGTTAATTCCTAAATCAAGGTTTTACTAAGGAAAACCCCTCCCCCCCCCAACAAACAATCTCCTTTTTCTTGTAGGTATAGGTACAAAACAATTGATTTGAGACTAGATCTGGATACCCTTTTCGGCAAACTTCCGAGATCCGCAAACAAAGTCACTTTTGAATCTGTGCAGGTCAGGGTCGACATTATTGGGTCAGGGTTGACATTTGCGGATCAAGGTCGACCTTTTTCATAAGACAACATCTGAACAGAAAAATATTTCTGGTTTTTGTTTGTCTCTGCGTTCTGGTTTGGGATCAACTGTCAGTTTTTCCAGAAACTCAATACAGACCTCAGAAAATAGTATTCTTTGATCTGCAACATTTCAAGGTTAGTAAATTTCTCCCATCTCTTTAATTACTCTCATATATCATTTCTATGCATATAATTAATAGAATTTAAGGTATCTCCTTTGTTATTCTCCCTTCCAAATAGTTGATTCATTTGTGTATTAGCCCTTCTTTGGGGTTAATCAACTTGGATCTTCTATTTGTGCATTTGAGGATAAAAGAGGAACATCTTATCTTCTCCTTAATCACAATTGTAATACTTAATCAATGCAATTCAATTAGAGTTAAGGAATTCAATACATTCTAAGAAACTCAAAGGACAATTTACACATCAACACCTTACATTTCAATATAATCAATCACATCCCAATCAACCCTTCTTAATACAATATATATCTTTAATAAACACATCTCTATTCCATCCCTGTTACATTTTGGTAAGATACACTTCATACTACATCTAAATATTTATCTTACAAGTTTATGCATTGATTAGCGTGTGTGTTAGCCGTATTTGGTGTATAATTACCTTGTAATTGTGGCTAGGTGACTATCTTCACGAGCACGATTGGGTGGGCCTAAGAGTTCCACATGGTATCTTTTATTTGTAGCTAGTTTCCTTTCTCTACAAGCATGGCGGGGTGCCCCTAAGAGTTCTACATGGTAGGGTGGAAATGGGTAGGGTGACATTGTATTTTACCACTGTTGGGGACCAGTGTACAAGTGGCAAACTTATTTTAGTGATGGATTTTTGAGCATGATGTGCTCATTCTATCCCTTGTCTTTCATTTCAGTGTATTATGCTTTCACATGTTTACATTGGCAAGAGACACCATTGGATAAGGAGATTTCACAGAAATTTCCAGTCTTTCCTTGAATCATCAAAACGGTATTTTTCATTGTGTAGTTTTCATTTCTGAAGATTAAATTATGGAGGCACCTAGGGTTGTTGAAATAACTGAAAAACCATGACCTATATTTAAGAATAATTCATTTAAATCTACTATAAATTACCTAGATGGTGCATTTTCTTCAGTACCTTATAGATTTTTTCATGTAGAGGACACTACAACATACATAAATTTTCATTTTTAGGAATTGGGTGAGTGTGCAATTAAAAATTAGTGGAAGGAAGTCATTGATATTTCCATTTTGAAGGATCAATACAAGGCATTAGCTAAGAAAAAAATTGTGCAAGTCATGGAATTTCTAGATTTCTATGAGATAGATTGGATTCGGTATGTATTGAATAGGGTTCACGATAAGTTCATATGGCTAGACAAGCCCTATAATATCATGAAGGAGGTTTTAAAGGTAATTACTAGTTATTGTGATGTTGGGGAGGCAGTTGCACTTAAATCTATCCAAAAGGACATTGTGACAAAAATTGATAGATTTGAAGTGGGAAAAGCGAGCAATGACAATAAACAACATTCGACATCCTGATATAAAGTTTGTATCCATGGTGCTTGGTTACAAAGTCTTCCATTCTAGCAGAGAAAATTCCATTTCCTGCACACTCATTTATGTTGCATACCAGATGATGAAGGAGAATGATGACTATGACATATTTGAATCATTGAGAGACCAGTTAATGAATAATCTAGCAAAGATAAAGAAGGATAAAAAGAAAATTTTCAAACATGGTCAATTATTGGTATGTATTTTCTTCAACTTCATGAAATACTTTCCAAGAATTGGGATTATAGTGTGCAAAAAGGATTCACCTATTTCTATTTAGATTAAGAAGTTTTATAATATTCTTGGGGATCATTTGACAAACGGTACTATGTGGGATTTCTTTAAGCACTTTCAAGAGTCTATGCACCTAAGGTATAAAATCCCTCCTGAGATTGTGAGGAAATATGAAAAGAATATATATTTTATAGTAGATATTGACCCATGCTTAATGGAGGCAGTAGAACCTAGAACCTAAAGGGTAATTCCTATGGGATATGAGATGGATGATCCACTTCTTGAAGTATATTTAGAATACATTCTACAAAAACTAATTGACACTTATGAGAAGAGGTTTGGTACATAATTCAAGAAAGATCTTGAATTTCATCTTGAGATCTATAGGTGAGGAAGAGAAAGAAAGATTAAAAAAGAGGTAGAATTTATTAGAATTCATACAATTCTATCACCAAGATCTATTGTAGCAAAAAACTATCACAAAAGAAAAGAATGGAGACACAAAAAAGAATGATCTGAAAGATAAAATATTCATTCACAATTACAAAGAGGTCAAAACCATATAAAGGTGATCAAAACCCTGAAATGGGAGAAACCTAGGTTGCATGATAATAATTAATAAAGAATTAATTATTACATACCTAAATTTTAGCTTAAGTAAACTAGAGATAATAAGTGACTTAATAATTAAATCAAATGATATAATTAATAAGTTAAATATCTTATTACTCTAACACCCCCCTTAAGATAAACTAATGGAGTACCTAAAACCTAGAAACAACTACTGAAAGCAAGAAATGAGTCCTGGCAACATGGCCTGATTAGGCACCAAGTAAAAAATCTCTCTAAAGAGGAGAAATAGAGAAAACCACATGGGAAAAACTCTACTCCAAAAAGAGATGGAAAAACCATGCAAAAATGTAATGTCTCAAGAGACTCTCTCAAACCCATAGGTACAATAAACCCCCCATGAGAGAGGATTGAGACTCCAAAGCCCCCATAATGATAGAACCCTTGTGTTGATGATCATACCAGTGTCACTCCAATGTGAAAGAAACAAAGGCAATGGAAAAAGAAGAGGAAACCACTGAATGTGGTATGAAACTGGAAGACCTAGTTGATGGTCAAAGGAGAACGCATGAGAATCTTGTAATGGAATCTCCAATGAAGGTGGGATAACATATATGTTGAATCTATCATCTGAGAGGAGATTCATATCCTCTAATATGTGCTCAACAACTATAGTAGGTGGTCAGAGTGGGAATAATAATTACAAAGAGATCAAAACCTTATAGGCGATCAAAACCTTGAAAGGGGAGAAACCTAGGCTACATGATAATAATTAATAAAAAATTAATTATTACATGCCTAAAGTATAGCTTAAGTAAACTACAGATAATAAGTGACTTAACAATTAAATCAAATAATTTAATTAACAAGTGAAATATCTTAATACTCTAACAAAATTCATGGCAGAAAAGATGGAATTTACTAAAGAACAAGTTGAAGAAGCAAGAAGGAAGTCTGTTGAGTAGGAAAAGGAAAAGGGAAAGGAGAAGGAAAATCAAGAACCAATTGATGTGGAGGTTGATGCCCCTCTTGTATACATTTCATTTTTACAATCACTAAGCCCAAGGAAAACTAGAAGAACAACTACTATAGTTAAAAAGAAGCCTATTTCACTAAAGAAACCTACATCTTCCACTCCTAAGGAGACACAAGGAAAATTAGTTAAAAGAAAGAATAGTTCTATGCCTGCTGGAAAGAGAGAGAAGGGAAAACCCAAAAGAGTATATAAAGGTGCAGATGAAGGAGAAAATGATGAAGCTACTGATTCTAATGATGCATTTAAAAAGCTTAGATCATAAGGTACAAAGGAAACAATGATTGTTGAGGATGAACATATGAAGAAGAGAGAGAAAACTGATATTGGTAAGCCACCAGTTACTATAGATCATATATTTAAGAATTTGATTGAATATGGAGTCCTAGTTCAGTTAAATAAGTACTATCATAGATATGATAAAGAAGAGTAGAAGGAACTAGAGGAAATAAAAATTGAATATCAAAGGAAATTCAATAGAGCTCTTGTTGAGATCAAAGGGAAAATCCTTGATTATTTCTTTTCAAAACTTGAACTAAGGAGAGTGATTGCATTAGAAGAAGACCGAATAATCATAGAGGTAGTTATAACAGACTATGTTTGGTTATATCCATAGATGAATCAAAATTACTTCAAGAAGAGGCTAAGAGGGAATTGTTGAAAAAGAAAAGAATAAATTGGATCATGAGTGGACAAACTGATATAGTTATAGAAGAAATTGAATAAGTGGTAAAAAAAATACTCCTGATAAATCAACATGAAAGATCACCACATAAGTACAAGAAACATGAATGTACAAGTTCTCAAACTTTGGATGTAGAACAAGGTGTTTTCATTTCTAGTGTACCTATTTCACTTTCTAAAACTAATGATGATGGGGAAGATATACCTGGAGTAATGAATTAAAAGGTGACTATGAAAGAAGATGAGTATGTGACTTTAAATGATGAAGTGAAAAATGATGATGAAAAAGAAAGCACATAGGCAGAGATAGTAAGAGAATAAATTGATCCTATGGAAGGGAATTCAGTTGAATTGAAACCTGAACATAGATTGAGCAGGCAAGAGACACTTTGGAGATAGCTAAGGACATCACCAAAATGCAGATTATGCAAGGTCCAATTGAGTTGGACACTCTGAATGAAAATGAGTTGATGGGACTTGCTACTATTGCTCAGGCCAAGGAAAGAGAGAGAATTCTGAAAAATAATCAGAAGGGAACCAAAAATTTATGTAGGGAAACTGATGTATTAAGTAAGATCTTGAAAACTTATACAATTGATTCAATCATGTCTACATATAGTCAACTTGAAGGATTATTGGATGTTGTTGATAATCATTTTGAGAGTTTAGAGAAGTCTACAATGACTAAAGTTTAGAATGATTTCATTTCAAACAGATTCAATGAGTTGAGTGTCATAATTGAAAATGACAAGAAATATTTGGGAGTTTCTATACAACAAATAAAGGATGCAGTGACTGAAGGAGGTAAGGTGTATAAATCTTGTGTTAATTATATGACACATACAATTGATGTTGACAAAATCCTTAAGGAAAATGAAGCTAATCTTACAAAATTATCACAAGGATTTGATCCTTTGAAATAATTGGTGTCAATTCATTTGACTCAGGTGAAAACACTAAGTAATAATATTAGTTCACTTGTCACTAAGAGAGATATAGCTAAGGGAAGGATCAGAGATCGAATGAATCCAATTGTTCCCCAAATTGAAATTTTGCCGAGAAGTTTGAAGGAAGCAGTTGTGACCTTTGAGTACCCTAATGCACAGGTGATTTGGTTGAAGTAGAAATTTTGGAATATTATGTTTGTGAGAAGATTCAGATTGTATAAAGCATTTAAAAGTGTTGGGAAATAGATTTTACAGCTCTAAGGAGCAATTTTTCAAACATATTTAAATTTTTGTAAAGTATATCTTGCACACCTATGTACATAAGTGGATGGTATAGTATTTTTGTAAGAGGAACTTTGTGGAAGTTCCCATCATTTTCTATTGATTTCAAAGGTGGAGAGATTCAATGAAAAATGAGATGAGAAGCTCAGGGGAGCACTTATTTTTGGTATTTGGTATTTTGTTTAGACACTCAGTCATTTTTTCTAAGTGTTGCCATCAATTCTAAAGGGAGAGATTGTTGGCAAGAGACACTATTGGATAATTGGTATGTTGTCATTGAAGGAAACCACACATGTCTCTTATGATCACTTAACTATTTTTTGTTATACCAAAGGCTATAATGCAAATTTGGCTAAGTATGAAAAAAGAGATGTACAAGTTTCTGTAGAAGGATCGGTACAAACACATGTGATTGAGTTTTGATGTGAAAAGTTAGGAGATGATTCTTAGAGGTATTATGTATCTTTTTCTATGATCATAGTAGTTGATATCATCATTTGATGGAGTTATGATCTTCTTAGTATCAGGTGACAAAGAATAGTGAGGAACAATGATATCTAGATGTTGGATTGATTAGCGATACTAACAGATCAATGATCCAATCAGTTTACTGGTTCTATTTGGTTAAGCCGATGTGGTAGAAGATAATTATGATATTTTTTGAGGTTAGCATAAACTTTTGTGTATGGATTTGGAAGACACTTCACACATTATGAAAGATCCCCAATCTCGGTGACCTTGGAATTTACTGTATATTTCAGAATTTGAATCTTTGACTAATGTTTGGTATCTCTGAATGGTCTTGGTTGAATTATGATTTCTTTGTCTTTTCCTTCTATTTTTAAGTTTTTTGGATTTTTTTGAAAATAAAACAATTGCACAAAAAATTGAAAATAAATAGCATTTATGAAATGTAAACACATGCTGCAATTCTTATTATTACTGAATTCTAAAATAGCACATACCCAGATTATCCAACAATCTGATATATTAGCTTCAAGAAAAGATCAGAACAAACATACAATATTTTCCATGACAAGAATAAACACAATTTATATGGGAATTCTTGGTGTGTGCCCCAAATCTGAATAAAATTCTGTAATAAATCCACCAATGCCTCAATGAATGTTATGCCGCCCAATAATGAGAAAAGGGGTTCCTCTAAAACCTACGTGAGATGCTAGAATAAAATGCCTAAAGTCAATAAGCTGGCCGCCAGGATGAAAATGACTCTCTCCAAAAGATGTAATACTGATACAAAATCAATCACTTCCTCCATCAATCCAAATGAAATGAAATACCAATCCAATCACCAAAGACTTGCTAAGGTTTGCATCCCAACAGTCCAGACTTGAGGATTTTGTCCCAAGCCACAAATCACCCTCCAGAGAAATTTCACAATTCAAAAGTTTTGAAAATGTCAAAAGGTAATCATTAGTTAAGCTTCCATCTCTTTATAACTCCTCTCAAGGGCAAATCGAACCCTAAAGGAGAAATACACTTAGCACTTTATAATAAAATAATTTTTTCCCAAATAAAGGTGTCCAAGCTATAGGAAAATTATTACTTTATTAAAATGTTATAACTCAAGGCATCAAAAGGTCTCTAGATAGTGAAAATAGTTTATAATAATTTGAGACCTTTCAAACGAGCTATCACATGAAGACATCCCTGACCAAATGAAGCAATTATTCCCTTATTATTCTGAAATGGTTATAAAAATAGTCTTATTATAAATTATTTAATCACTGACTTAGGAAATATTTAAATATATTAAAATATTTCCCTTTTTGCCTCTGATAGCCAAAATCAACCAAATAAACATGAGTCTGACCATGTCACCTGTCTGTGACTGATACCAAATGAGATGGGTCAACTGGCAGCCCCATCCCTAAAATTTAGGGATGCTCCTAGAAACTAGGGAACACAACCTGTCATCTTGAAATTGAAACCATGGAATGGTCTAGTGGGACCTCACATTTGGAAACTACCACATCGTCCTAAAAATTAGGGATATCCCATAAAATCTAGGAACTGCTCCAAACTACCTGTAAAGCCAAAACTCGGTCACTGTATGCACTGAATGAGTCCCTATCCATCTCTGCTAGCCTACAAGACTCCAATGATAGGATAACTCCCCTGTCTCTTATGTCCACTCTAGAAATGGGACATGACAATCCTCCCTTCCCAGAGATTGATTGTCCACAAGAAATGCAAAACTATATCACCACCATCTCAGACATGTCGTTTATACCATATGTAGTACTTTGACTACATCTTCTGCTCCACTCCAAAAAAATATGATGTATCCCTAATATCGGAAACAACTTGTCACCCCCTAAAGAGCAAGTGCTATCACAAAACCACTGCCTGGATCCCACATCAAGGCATAGTTCACACTGTACATGATAGAGGTTAAGTAGATCACATCATCATTGTTGGGTATCCAACCCTGACTGCCCTTGTGACCAGGAGTCTACACAACTGGCCATTCTACTCCTCTATCATAACTTGAATTAGTAACCAACCCAAAATAAAACCTGTACCAGTCCATGAAAGTCACCCCATAATCTACCTCTACCCAGAAAATTAAACTCTCTAACCGCTCATACGGTTGTAACACTGTAACAGGCAATGTAGACTCTGGAAATGCTAAGTGGATCTAGCCAATGCAACCATTAACCTAGTTGGAGTCAAGACATATGTAGTCTCCAATCAGTAGGGGTATATCTACCTGACCCAAAGAGAGATGTGATACCATCAAAGATGACTCAACAATACCCTTGACCCCTATCATAGAGACCTCTAGAGTGGTTGATCTGCACATATGAATCATCCCAACACTATGAGAATGGAACCCCTCCTGCCACACAATCCATACCAACAACCATCCAATCTTGCTAACATAACATAGACCAACATCAAATACAATATGAGTCAAGTGGTCTCAATAGTGCCAATCCAAGAAGGATACTCCATAACCTGTCTCCACCCCATGAACAAATCTCTCTACAATCTCATACTCCTAAATTGTTGGGGTATCTATTGCAATCTTAGGGAAGACTGGATGATACTGACTAGGGTAACCATCGACCCAACTGGAATCAAGCAACATGAAGTCACCCATAAATAGTGCTATCGCTACCCTGTCATGCACACTACATAGTCATCTCAAGATCAAGGTGAATGCACTAATTATGTCACTCATCCACGTGTAAGCGTATGTATGCTAAAAGTTGATCCTTGAATTACATATCAAATTGGGATACATGGCTTCACCCAATTGTTGCACTACTATGATATAGATTCCTAGGTGTTTGGAATGAAGCAACTCATCAAGGATCCTCCAATCAAATGCACTGCATAGGATGATACTAGGATCCCACACTAGATGGGAATGCTCCCACAACCAAGGTCATATCATACTAGAATCCCTATGAAACAAAGTGACAAACAAGACAATATGTGGATCCCAACACAATATGAACCCACATCCATCTATCATGAGAAGATATCGATAGTGGAAAGCGTCATCAACAACAAATCTCCCTGTGGTCACTGTGAAACTCCCACCACTATGATTACAATCCACAAAAAAATGCCTGCTAATTCCCACCCCATCATGTAACCATGGCTCTGGATGAATTCTCTATGACATAGAGGTGATAACCTCTGTCAAAAATTGAATGACATGATGGTGGATTAATTTTTGGTCCCACAAACAATCCCACCCAAACTGCTGGGCCAGGTCCCTGCAGTCAATAACTCTATCCTCCGAAGATGGAAGTGCACTACCACACCATGGATAGCAGAAATATGGAGCCAACTCCCACCTGTGCACCACCCACTCATCTACCAGTGGACTAAATGAGAAGTAGAGTTTACTCCTCATGGTGCAATCAAGATGGACTCGGGTAGGCTCCCTCAATGGCTCTATGGCATAACCTTGTCCAACCAACTTGAGAGAGCCTATTGTACTTCATCTTGACTGCACAGTGATGAGTGCATATTGATGAATCATCTCATCATCACCCAATGGTCTAAATGAGGAGTGATATGCACTCATCACTGTGCAGTCAAGATGAAGTACAATAGGCTCTCTCAATGGTTCTGTGTCAAAATCTTGTCCAATAATATCATCGTCACTCGCACTAGTCTCATCACAGGAATCTGGGTATAATTCATACATCTGATCTCCAAAGTCCAAACAAGAAGGACCTTTCATAGGTCACAACTAACCACCCCAATTCTGCTA
This sequence comes from Thuja plicata, assembly GCA_018584345.1. NCBI lineage: Eukaryota > Viridiplantae > Streptophyta > Pinopsida > Cupressales > Cupressaceae > Thuja > Thuja plicata. The sequence continues at coordinate 948,381 of MU225946.1, forward strand.
TGAGATAAACTAGTGTCCAAGGTTAGCTATAGGTGGTGTAATATTAGATTCGCTCCCTAGATGAGGGGAAAAATCAACATGAGCACTGTATTCCCACTCCAAGGTTACTCTACTAGTCTTCTATGAAGATGTTGTAGGGATGTTATCAGAAAACATCACACAACTCTCTGGTGAGTTTGCTAGTGTCACTGGGAAACTCTATACTATAACCACCTTTGATGATGACTCTGCTACTCCTAGACTATCGGTAAGATCCTCTAACTTTAAGTTTGCCTCCTGAAGGGATGCCTGGGTATACTTCAATGACTCACTCATATCCTCAAGCTCATGGATGAGCCCATCAACTTCCTCCTCCTTCCACATCAGGGCATCATAGCAAATGCAATCCTTCTCTAGAAGGTAACTCCAATCAGCCACTAGCTCTAAATAATCATTCTTCAATATCCCCATAGCCTCATGAAGAGCATGGAACTCTGCCATAGAAAATCCTCTACTATCCTGCTCATCAATCAGGAGAGCACTCCAACTGAGCATAGATAACATCCTTTGAGTGGCATCAAAGTGCTCAACCATTTTTTCTACCCTCCTGTCATCAACCCTAAGTTGTATAATCAAGCAATTAGGGGTCTAAAAATGATAATTTGTAGGCATGTGTACTACCTCTGGATCTGCACTATGGTAGGATACTATGTCTGAGTTCAGTACATCTCTGTAAGGGGTATCCAGTATGCATTCACTAATGCATTTATCCTCATCTATAGTACTGCAACTTTGTACCTCTGAGACCACCTCCTCAGTCAATGATGAAACTGTTGTCACCACACTATGCTCACTCTCATCAGCTCCCCATGTGGCCGCACATACAACAAATCATGATCCTGGAATTCAGTGCCACTATGAGTACACACTACTCTGATTTCTCTGGTTTGGTCTAAGAAATCATACTCATCATGACATGAATTGTCATCGCACAATGCCTCTAAAATACCTATATCTGGATTACTCTCCTGTTCAAACTCACCAGAATCAACCCGACCCTCTATATTACTTGTTGTTCCACCCAAATCAATGTTGGCTACATGTGTTTCAATCCTGTTTATAACTTTTTCATGCGCATCATCACAGGTGATTTCTTGTCCCACTTGGGTTTTGCCTATTTTTGTCATCTTGTTTTCTTTCATTGCCCATTTCTCAATCATCATTGATATGCCTAATTGATATTCAGTGAACACCTGGACAAAAATCTTCATTTCTCTAACCAAGCCATTCATTTGTTGATTTCTTTTAATATGCCAGTCTTTCTGTTTGGCCATTATTGTCTTACCAGCTGTCAACTGAAAGCATAAATGTGTAGGATAACAGCTACCTAGTTGCTGATATGAATTATCAAAACCTTTTATCAAATACCCAAATGCTAGAATGATTTATCAAAACTTTTTATCAACTACCTAGTTGCTGGAGTGAATTATTATAAATTTTTCTGCAGTCATCTGTGACAGAATCCCACAAACCCTACAATTTGGCAAGATGTAGGCTCTAATACCAATGAAAGATCCCCAATCGTGGTGACCTTGAAATTTACTGTATATTTAAGAATTTGAATCTTTGACTAATGTTTAGTATCTCTGAATGGTCTTTGCTGATTTCTGATTTTTTTTTGTCTTTTCCTTGTGTTTTTTTATTTTTTTGGAGTTTTTTGAAAATAAAACAATTACACAACAAATGGAAAATAAATAGCATTTATGAAATGTAAACACATGCTGCATTTCTTATTATTACTGAATTCTGAAATAGCACATACCCAGATTATCCAACAATCTGATATATTAGCTTCAAGAAAAGATCAGAACAAACATACAATATTGTCCATGACAAGAATAAACACCAACTATATGGGAATTCTTGGTGTGTGCCCCAAATCTGAAGAAAATGCTATTATAAATCCACTAATGCCTCAATGAATACTATGTTGCCCAATAATGAGAAAAGGGGTTCTTCTAAACCCCATGTGAGTTGTTGGAATAAAATGCCTAAAGCCAATAAGCTGGTCAGTAGGCTGAAAATGACTCTCTACAAAAGATGTAATGCTGATACCAAATCAATCACTTCCTCCGTCAATCCAAATGCAATGAAATACCAATCCAATCACCAAATACTTGCTGAGGTTTGTGTCTCAACAATCCAAACTTGAGGATTTCATCCCAAGCCACAAATTGCCCTCGAGAGCAATCCACAATTCAAAAGTTTTGAAAATGTCAAAAGGTAATCATCAATTAAGCTTACATCTCTTTAGAACTCCTCTCAAGGGAAAATCGAACCCTAAAGGATAAATACACTTAGCACTTTATAATAAAATAATATTTTCCCAAATAAAGGTGTCCATGCTATAGGAAAAACATTACTTTATTAAAATCTTATAACTCAAGGCACCAAAATGTCTCCAAATAGTGAAAATAGTTTATAATAATTCGAGACCTTTCAAATGAGCTATCACATAAAGGCATCCCTGACCAAATGAAGCAATTATTCCCTCATTGCTCTGAAATGGTTATAAAAATAGCCTTATTGTAAATTATTTAATCACTGACTTATGAAATATTTAAATATATTAAAATATTTCCCTTTTTGCCTCTGATAGCCCAAATCAACCAAATAAACATGAGTCTATCCATGTCACCTATCTGTGACGGATACCGAATGAGATGGGTCAACTGGCAGTCCCATCCCTAAAATTTAGGGATGCTCCTAGAAACTAGGGAACACACTCTGTCTTCCTGAAACTGAGACCATGGAATGGTCTAGTGGGACCTCACATCTGGAAACTACCCTCCTAAAAAGTAGAGATATCACCTAAAATCTAGGAACTGCTCCAAACTGGCTCCAAACTGCCTGTTATCACTGTATGCACTAAATGAGTCCCTATCCATCTAACCTATAAGACTCCAATGATAGGCCAACTCCTCCATCTCTGATGTCCACTCTAGAAAGGGGACATGACACATTACCTTTTTTTTCTTGAGGCCGACAATGAAAATGAACAACTTTGATGATTGATATATAAGCTCAAGTTTTTGTGTTGATGAAGATAGGAAATGGTTGGATATGATTTCTATATTTTCTATGTGATTGATGGATCTACGACAATTGATTTGAATATCAGATGAGAATATTTATTTGGCACTTACATGGAATTGCACTGGCATTGTTGATGCTATTTCTTAGTTCTCTTTTGATTGAATTGTTATCCTTTGAATTTGTATGGGAGTGAGCCTCTGAAGGTTGTATGCTCATTTTTTGTATTGAGGAATGAGCTCTAGGATATAGTCTTGAATGCATGTACATTCCCCTATTGTACTTACACCCCTAACAAGGTAACATATTTTTGTAGAAGTAATACTTGTGGGTTCCATCTCCACTGTGGTTTTTCCCTTAACTAGGTTTCCACCCAAAAATCATAGTGTTATGATGTTGTGGATGCTTTGCTTATATTTTAGTTGTTTATTATTTTTTTCTTTCCCTTTATGGTTATGCAATCAAGTTAAAAATTTATTAAAAGCTAGAACACCCATTTACACCCCCCCCTCTTAGTGTTCCTCAATCCTAACAGTTTGTGCTCCTTATCTTAGATTTAATTTTGATTTCATTCATTGTATTGGGCATGTATGACCTCAAATTATGCTATCTATTACTCCATGGTGTCAAGAAAGCCTTGTATTTTTAGCTATTTTTTGGTATTAGCAAGCCTACCTTGTTATCAGACTAAGAGAACGTCTTTCTAGATGTTCCTATTCATTTTTGTGTTTTTCTGAGGTAGCATGGCACATTTTTATTTTTTTACTGCATATGTTTATTATTTTGGTGCATATGTTTATTCTTTTAGCACATATGCATAACAATGTAGCACATATGCAGAATAGAGTAGGGTATGTGCAAGATCATGGGGGGCCAAACTATGCCCTTAAGTGGCAATGAAAAATCAGCAAAATCAGGGTTAGTCAACTTGACGTGAAAATTTGAACTAGCTATCAACCTAATATCAAAAAGT
>MU225946.1:961297-979398 GCA_018584345.1 Thuja plicata
TTTAATCTGGTTTTAGGATTAACAAAAAGGGAGGCTATATCTTCCTTAGTTATATTAAGGGCAGCAATCCCATCATGGTCAAGCCCATCATCAAATTGGGTGTGCATATCATCACGCCAATGAAGAGAAGCATTATGCTGTTGCGTAAGGGTGTCAATGTTTTCAACAATGGTATTTAGGGAGGCAAGCATAGGAGCTAAGGTATGTATATTCTTATATGTCTCTTTGAAGCCTCGTATAGTGTTCAGATTCTCTTGTATCAAATCCTCTAAAGATTGAGGGTTTTGAAGCGGTTTTGGATTATTTTGGGGATCATTATTTGGTGGGGGAGGGTTATTATCTTCATTGTTGTCAGCCATGCCTGATTAAATAATAAAAAAATATAAATTTCAAATTGATTTCATATATTATTAAAAAAGTCAATACAAAACCCCATTTTTACCAAAAAAACTACATTTAACATGAAAATGAAAAAAATCAATCTAGACATAACAAGAATTTACTTACCAGATAAGCAGTGGAGTCAAATTTGTTGTTGGAGTAATCAGGTACCCAAAAAAATTGTGTATATGATATTTCTAGCCGTTTTGGAAACCTAAAGCGATGGGATAAATGAGGAAATTGGATCGCGGGTTTTTGATTTATGCCACAGGTTTCGGGTACCCAAAAATATCGGGTACCCGATTAGGCTTGTGCTTTGGTGTCAGGTTTGCCCAGGTGTATTGACACCTAGGCCTACTAAAAAGTCAACAAGCGCTTTCATGCGCTTTTGGACGAGTGAAAAGTGGATTTTTTTCACATCACCACTTTTTGGCCCCCCATGATCTTGCACATACCCAGTAGTGCATATGGAGAATAGAGTAGCGCATATGTATCTTGTTCTAGTGCATTTGTTTCACCAGATTAGTACATTTGTGACAATTGGTAGTTCCTGAGGTTCTATTAAAAACTGGATTTTATATTCAGATTCCTAGTATTTTCGGGATGGTCTTCAAGCATTTACATTCTATTTTTCAATTCAGTATGATATAATTATGATCACTTTTTTATTTGGGCTTAAAATTAACCTTGTTTTGGATTGCATTGAGGATGAGATTGTCTCCTCAATTGGAAATCATTGACAATGACCCGGTCTTATCTTGTGAGGTTTCTGGACATGGTCCAGATTATCATGTGGTGGCTTGAACGTTTTTGTCCATTCTTGCTAAATGATTGGAGTTATTTTGGAACTCTTGGAAGTATGTTTGAGTCTTTTTCTTGTGCACAATCATGTAAATATTGTGATTTACTTCAAGTATTATGGTTTCATCTTTGTTTATGCTTCATGGTTATATTACACATATACTTAATGTATATTTTAACTTTTAAAAAAAAATAAAAATTTTGAGTGCATATTTAACCTTGTGTTCTGAGGGTTACTTGGTGGGGCATTACATAAGGAAATTTAGGTATGGGGTATTGCGATAGTTATCTTACTTACCCACTTAGAGGTGTTGGTTTTATTGAGATACATGCCCACCTATGAGGCAGTTGGCCTTATAAGGAATAAGTATTATTTTTTAACCTGGTTGTAGAACTTTATATGGATTGGAGAAAATGACATGCTCACTTGCACTACATTGGTCTTGAGTGATTAAAGTCTTGTTGTTTAGCTAATGTGGTTTGCACTTGGGTAACCTCCCTTATGGTTGTGTTAGTGACCCTTCTCTCACATGATTTTTGCATTGAGTTTCTCAACATGTCTCTTATGTTCGTTTGGTTGTGTATGCAGTGGCTCATAGTGACTTAGCTCTTTATCCCTCTTGTGTATGTGATTGTGTTGTTTCTTGGTGCATATAATTACCTCCACAAGCACGGTGGGGTGGGCCTAAGGTTGCCACACAGTTGGGTGGCATGACAAGCCACAAATGGAGACAAGAGCACAAGTATATGAGTGGTCTTAGTATATGGTTATAATAAACCCATGTTACTCTCAATGACTCAATGTTGTATTTCTACCAATTTTATGTATTGAGACTTGGTGTTATAATCACAGTTGCTTATTTGGTAATAATGAATTGTTTCTATCATTTTTGAGCTTATCAAGTGAAATTGTACTCAAGGATATTTATCCATTACTCCTCATTGTGGAGGTTTCATTTATTTGGCCATATGTTGGGGTTGGGATCCAAATTCATGTAGTTTTCTGAGTTTACAGTGTAATTACACATTTATCATGTACTCTATGTATATGCTTGATCCTGCTATGCATACCTGTAATCTTTCTATATAATCATCCTATTTTGTTGTGTATATGTATTATGCTTGTGTGTATTCATCTTTTTGTAGACTAGCACATTTATCTATTGTTCCTACACATTTGTTTCTAGAGGGTTTCAAATTTGTGACAGTTTGGTTTTCCTCAAGGTGTGTGCACATTTAGATGTTGGATTTGGTTTATATGTATTTTTGTGAGCAATTTATACTGGATGTCGTTGCACCAAAAGATTGACCTATTAATGCCCGATGAAACCACTTGACTTATACAAGCATAGGAGGTGATTAATCCATGTCAAAAACCACTATTGCACTGCACAACACAAGGAGACCAAGGGTGCAAAAATTTCAACAACCCNCCCCCCCAAAGCACAAGCATGAGGTTCAAACCTATAACATCGGCTTTGATACCAATTATTGGCAACCGTTACACCAAAAGATTGACCTGTTAATGCCTGATACAACCACTTGACTTATACAAGCCTGAGAGGTGATTAAGCCATGTCACGAACCACTATTGTCTTGCACACACAAGGAGACTAAGGGAAAACACATTGCAATAATTTCATGTATTTAGTTCTTGTTTTCAGTCATTATTTGGTCTAGTTTATCTCAAAAAATCCCTTGGAAGGTCTAGTGAGACTTCCTCTTGTGCGTGATTGATTAATGTTAGTTGTATGTTTCATATTTCTTATAAAATATCCTTTTGATTATGCACACTTTTTATAAATATTGATTAGTTGTTTGAGCCTTCATCCCAAGGGTTCCTTGGTATGACATTACATCTGGTACCAAAGCCTAGGTTCATACACTGAGAACTCTAGTATTTGTGTTTTTGTTGCGCTTGTGTGTGTGATTATTAAGGTATAATGTGTACGTTTGGTTGCAAGTACTTCCTCCTATGTGGCTACTCATAGTCACTAAGTTACAAATATTTAAATTAATGTATTGTGTTTATTTTAATGAATTATTCTTGTAATGGAAGGACTAACATTGGATTTTTTATAACTTTCTTATGATGCACTGGACACAAAAATTCTCTCTCTATCTAATTTGTGACCTTGTCACAATTGATTTTTGTATTTTTTTAGTATTACTTAATTTTTGTGTTGATAGTTGATGAAGATTCATCTACTTGAGATTTTTATTTCAATTGCTTGGTGGTTGCTCCAAATTTTTGCTATTTTATTTTTTAACAAAAGGCGAACAAGCATATATATATATAATAGAAGTTTGAACATACAAAATATATCATGAAGGCTCTTCTGATAGCCTGATACATCAATGAATTACAATTTCAAAAGCTGTTGAAACAACCTGATTTTCAACTAGAGTTTATAACCAAACTGAAACTATGCAAAACATCTAATTATAAAGAACTATAGACTATCAACCATCCAACATTTCAAACTTATCATGAACAAAAAATTATCATAAAGCTGCAGTTTCATTCTTCCATCTTGTCGAATAGCAGAAAATTTTCACCATGTTCTTCTACATTCCCATGGAGAGTTTCATTCCCACCCTAATTGGTATTCTTGCCAAAAATTATACCAGCCCTACGTGAAGTACTTTCTCTGTCATGATCCATGTCTGATGGTTGAGCATTAATATCAATCCTATCCCTGCGAGGAGGTGAAACCTGACATGGAGGCTCATGTTCATGGTCTAGTAACACTAAGATGGTATTAAACCTATCACAAATACACTCCTCTATCTCGTCACCCATAATAGGAAAATGCATGGCAAGAGCCGCCTCAAGAAACTGAGAATTTTTTTGAGCCAGGGTTTTCTTAATGGCATTGTAGATAGAGACATACACACACCCATGAAGAATCTCATGGTGAGGAAATAGACCCCCACAAGACCCCTCATATTCCAAATATCATATCCTTGGACTGAAATTAATAATCTACTGTTTAGAAAAAAAATACTCTAACTACCTTTATTGCTATGTCATTAAGCATGTCAAGGGACTGAAGAAGGTCAAAAGTATTGGAAAGGAAAATAGATACAACTTGAGACAAAAAATATTAGGTCCGGAGATCTCTAGGAGAAGTCACTTCTTCCCCTATCACTAGTCTCACATTGTCCCTGAATTGATGACAATGCATGTATAAAATGGTTTCCATGTCGTCATCCTAGATTTTACCAGTGAACGGTCACTCTCATTCCTGCACTGGAAGAGCTACCTGATAGTTCCTCAGATGATATTCCATTTGAGTCTGTTTGCAATTCTCATAGAGATGAGAAATTTTCCTAACCTCGCTTTCAAGATCTGAAAAAAAAATTTCATAAACTAGAATGAATGAGGAAAGAATAGGGTAGCAACATAATATATGGTCTTCATCACATGTCGGGAGATAACCTCAAATCCTCTGCAATAATATAATAAAGCTCCTTCAAGCCTCCTTTGTACTGCAAGAGAATGTAAAAAATATAGGCCAAAATTCCATAATATCTACAAACGCAACAAACTCTATCTGTCCTTCACATGAGCAACATGTCATCGTTCCAAAAATTTGAAGTCCTTTCTCATGTGCCAAATAAGTTGGGTAACTCACATGGAGGGAATTTCCAAAGAAAGCATTTAAATCATTAAAGGAGAATGATTTAGAATGAAGACACCAAATTAAGGTAGGAAATTTGATAGTGACTAAGTCATGATACATCAGACATATGCCAATTCCGATTAATTGGAAATTGTGCAACTTGTGCAAGGAACATGATATATTATATTGAGGTGTATGATGCAAGCTAAGATCCTTGCACCTCTGAGCCTTGGACTGAAACAACACATTCCTTTAACAAGATATCTACTAACTCTGGATATGCCCTTAACCAGTCCATTGCATTGCCAAAATTCACCTCCCCATTATCACATCCCATGTTTGCTAGATGATCTGCCAGCATATTGCCTTCTCTGTAAGTATGGGAAATATTGAAGTCAACAAACTTGTCAAGGATACACCAAGCCTATTGCAAGATATAACTAATTCTCCAATCCTAACAAAGTCACATTTTGAATCTCCCTCAACATGCAAGTGAGAGATTTCAGAAAATTTTTGCAAGGACAAGTCCATGGAACATGCCATGGCTTTAGCTAGATTGTTAGTTCCTTCATTTAAAGGGATAGTTTGGGCAGATATCAAAATACTACTTGAATTCATGATACAAATACCTACTCTCGAGACTCCAGGGTTGCCTCTAGAGGCACTATCAAAGTTCAATTTCACAAAAGGTGAGAGTATAGGGTCTCCCCCATTTCCCTTCCTTCTTGACACATTAATGGGTGTGAATTGAAGATTTATAGAGTTTTTAAGGATTGGCTTGCAACATCTAAGCCATTAACAAATGTGGCCCACCATCTCAACCTTGATGACTCTTTTAAAACTTTTAAATATTTCAAGTTATTTCAAAAACTTCAAGTTTTAAAGGCTTTATGTTTAAAAGTTCTTGTATTTAAGTGGGACATTTGATATTTCAAGGGACACTTTTTTAAAAAATGATCCTTTTAAAGAATTTGTTTTTGATTAAGGAAAACAGGTTTTGATAGGTTCCTGAAACCCTACAGAGCTAAAAATAAAGCATAAACATAGTATCGATTAGCAGCAACATAAATGGATCAAGTTAACCAACAACCAAACAAAACAGTCCCAAAGAGAAACTAAAGCCAGGGACAAAACCAAAAAGACCAGGCAAAAAAGCCAGGATCACAATTCAGGGAATTTCTCTGAGAATCTCAGCAGCATGAAACTCCAGCTCAGTCATTCTACCCGCAGCCTCTTTCAGATCAGATAGGTCTTTATCAACTTCCTGGTTCTCCATCCTCTATGTGGTGGCTCTTGTCCTCTTCCTCAATCTCTCTTCAGGTGACTTATCCCTACCACAGTTTGGTGACTGATCCTCCTTGCTTCCCCTTTGCTCTTCAATTTTAGCAATAAGCACCTTAATGTTATCATTTGATGCTTTAAGGATATTGTAGCTTTGACCTGCAATTTTTAACAGAGATTCCTCAATACTTTGTACCCTCTTCCTCACCTCATCCACTCTGTTATCCAGTTCCCTATCCTCCTCTATGTTCATGTTATTATTTTTTATGTTATCTTTCTCCATCCTATCCATTCTTTTTTTCAGCTTGTAGATTTCAAAGAATTTGTTACTTAAAGGTAGCAATCACATTTTGGAGTCTATAAATATATATACGGACTATTGTAGGGTGTGAAATTTTAGAGAAACATAGTACTAGATGTTACCATTTTTGGGAGAGTTCTATATTACTTACTTATCTGTGTGCGAATTGGAATTTTCTTTATGATTATTTAATATGTGTTAAAATTCATTTGGAATTCCTCTACCTTAGGTTTCATCATATCTTTATATAATTTCCAATTATCTACTATTATGGTTTATTAACACGTGTATTATAAATCTATGATGACACCTTTTAATGAGTTTCATGGAACTAATCAGCCTTTAGTGTTGAGAGAAAATAAGAAAATGAACTCAATAACTTTACAGTTTTGTGGTTCTTTTATATCAGTTTCATGTTTATTTCATAGTGATGAATAAGCATTAGTTACCTTTTTTTATTTACACAACACAACTTCAGTTTTTTGTGTTTTGTGTTTTTTTTTTGAGTGAATAAAGTTATTCCTTTTATGGAATTTATGAGAAACCAAATATGTTAACCAACAATCCTGAGCTTTGGGCAAATGACCATGACCATGATGAAGTCCTCTTTGACCCCTTCTTGACTCCACTTGTTCAGGTTCTGGGTGACTCCCTTAAGCTTTACATGATCATTGGGAGGATGTGGATGGTAGGTATTTGGACAATATTCTCACAGTGGTGGATAATATTCCTACTATGCTTGATTAGAAGGTCATGATTGTTATTTGTAATAAAACTAAAATGAAAAAAGAGTTGAGTCTGTATAAGCATGGGGTGGAGAAGAATAACAATATTGTAGGCTTTCTCAGTTATGTAAGCAAGAATTGTGGTGTTTTGTTTCCTGAGTTATGTATAGCACTCTTACTTGATGTCCTCTAGTACCACATGGGCTAGAAAGAGACTAGACCTCATGACCTTGTGCTTTACCACAAGAAGCTCTCACCAATAGGATGAGGCCCCTGCCCTAAAATAAAATAAATTAATTCTTAAATGAAAATAATAATTAAAGCTAATATTTTAGATTATATTTAAAATATTTATACTAATATTAATATTACACCATTACCATTAATATCAAGGTGGAAAATAAAGATAAAAATGACAGAAAATACACCACAATATTATATTTTAATAATTTGACCTAGATGAAGAATATGACAATATTATATTTTAACAATAGTATAATAATTTAACGATTTAATGTAATTAATCTAATACTTATTAGTTACTTTTGTCTCCTTAGAATATAGATCTATAGATAAAACACTTCAAATTCTGACTACCATTTTTCTCTTAATCTTTCAGTTTTCACACTATATTTTGATCTCTTTGGAAATGAATGACTTCATTTGTTTTCACTTATTTATTTTTAGGTATATTTATGCTTATGATTGTATTTTCTCCTTTTAAATCCATTTGGATTGAATAAATGACTCATGAAATGAGTTTCCAATGCAGGCATTTCATGCGTGACCCAACAAGAGTTCCTTATAACCAATGCAGAGAAGAAGAGATGTTTTATATATATATATATATATATATATATATATATATATATATATATATATTACTTTGACAACCATCAACAATAATATATAAATGATACTATTCGAGATGATCATAAGATCCATAGTATTTTGCAGGAGGATTGGAGGTTGTGATCACAGTATATGCACGGCTATGTTCGCATACTTAGTTTTTGAATCTAGCAAATTTCACTTATAATCATTTAGAATTTATCTATTTCAAGAATAAATGCTTCGTCTTCAACTATCTGTCTAAGAGCTACATGAGTATGGAGTCTCTAAAGGAAATAAACTTTTTCGTTTTCCATTTGTTTCTTATAATATTATGATGTTGTCTAATGGTCCAAGCTCCAAGAATTGCATATAGACCTCTAAGATGATTCTAGATTGAAGTTTCTTATTCATTACACTCTTGGATTTTGACCAGTCCTATAAAGTTGTGGGTGTAAATTTCTACTTTAACTTTGATCCTTGAGATGCAAAACTCGAGCGGAAGCTGTATTATCTCTTGACTTAACAAATTTCACATAACTTGTGTTCTACTGTTTGATCTATTATTTATGCAATTCTTACTGTTTGATGTATTATTTATGCAATTCTTATTTATGTCATGTTCGATGGGAAGGGGGAAATTAAACTTTTCTAACTTCTAAATTTCTAATAGCTATGGTAATATCCTCTCATGAAATCTGCACACAACTTAAAGTACGAATTTTTTTTTTTTTTTTTTTTTAACTTCAATGGTACTAGTTTTAACTTGGAGGAAGATTGTGAAGTCTAATAGGTCTAGTTTGGATGAATATTGCCACTAAAAAATGCTTGTAGACAGACATCTCTTGCCATGAGGCATCACTAGCTTAGGACATAAATTGTCTGATCTATTTGAACCTTATAATACAGTTATATCCAAGAGAGGTCTTATCTCATCAAGGGCAAGACCTAGCTTTAATACTTAGACAACTTTTTTCCTATCTCAGGGAGTCAAGCAAATTACCAGAACTGGCTTCATCCCAGGACAAGAAAAAACATGGCAATGAGGCCTTATCTTTGATGAAATTCACCATGGTCTGGTTCTATCTTTATATTAAATCTTCTCCTTAGCCACTATTTTCACATCTTGATTTCCCTTGTTGCCTCGTCCCGGTCTTTGGATGATTATACCATCCAAAGACCATTATAGCCTGGTAGTCATGTGAATTGAGAGCACTGTCAGGGAGGATTTCTCATGTGCAGGTAAATAGCTTTTCTATTTAAATTTACTTGGTAAGATAGGCTAGATTGGGATATTGTTTTCATCATGTTAATTAAGTGTTTTCACTCTTCCTTACAACGATATATACTTTTATTATTTGAATTAGGCTTAAACTCTTAGTCTTACCTACATACTTTTACTTCCATCTTCTTCTGTATTGTTGCCTCCAAAGATTTGCTTCAGTACACTGAAACAAAACAATCATAGAGTGTATTAGAGCTTAAATTTATTAATTATCAAAATCTTATATATTTTGTTTAGATGAATCGTAGTGATTCCTATCATTAGTGTTGCTTTCAATTGTTGGTTACTTTGCATCACCATATTATCAAAGTTTAGTTACAAAGAATGATGTAACATTTCATTGTAAACTATAGGGTCTTATATAGTGGATCACCATGGCTCAATATTTATATTAGTTGATAGTTTAACTTGATTAGATTAAAATTAATTTCAAGCATAGTCATTGTTATTTAGTAATTTATCTTAGTATTAACCTTTACTAAATGATGTTATATTTTCAATTATTGATATATCAAGTCAAAGATAACTATTAATCTTTCTATAGATTAGAAAGAGAGGTGACTAAGAACTTAATCATGTTAAAGTGAATTTATCTTGTAGGATAATTGTGTTTCCCTGTTATAGAAATTTGAGGGGTTATCACTTAATTATAAAAAAAAGTATAAATTTTAACCGTTTGACATTGAGGACCTCATGTAAATTTCTAATAGTCTACTATAATTTCAATATTATAATTCTTGTTAGCATACTCTTTCAGATGTTATTTTGATTATAGTAACTCTCATTCTCATGATGTGATTAAAGTTTTCAAGAATTATACGTGTGTAATGAGTGGTAGCCTTCATCTTGAATAGCAAAGATTGCATTATATCATGGAATAATTGTTTTTTCCTGAGTTCCCTACTTTTCCTTAGTGGGTGGTAGCCGACGGTGAAACTATCTAGGGAACTCTACCCTAGAAAGGGTTGCATACTTGCTTATGTATCTTATAAAACATATAGCATATGATGCATTTTTACCCTTACCATGGTGAACCTAGTACATGATATGGTTCAAGGTTAAAGGATCAAAGTACGAAGTCTTTGAACTTGAACATAGGCAAGGCCAACAATGATGAGCCCTTGAGACTTAGGTTTATCCCCCTAGGGTTTGTCTATTGATATTTGTAATTCATTTAGATAAGATAATGAGAAAAGTTATATTTATGATCACGTATTTAACATTTTTAATGACTTTTGTGTCATGCATCTAGTTGTGAAGACATGTGTGTAGATATAGGTATTGGGACATGGTGAAGAAACAAGAAAGTGAAACTCAAGTATGGAGTGATATTTGTTGGCATTATTGTGATTGTATGTCTTATCTTATCTCATGATGAAAGGTTATTATAGAAACCTTTGGTTTGGTGTTTAAAATGAACATAGTTGTAAATGTTCTTGGTGTTATTTCCTATTATAGATGTTACATACAAAAAGTTGTTCACATTTTAGTGAGCATTTTGTCCTTGTGCCAAGGGTTCCTCGACGGGGCATTACAAGAGATGAGAAGTTATTTATAACATGCTTGGTAGATCACAAGTAACTTCTTTGAGAAAATCTAGATTGCATAACTACCCAAGTGTTTGAATTCTTTGTGTTCTTAGGCAATAAGTTGATCATCTCTAGTTCATATTAGATGGAGGATTTAATTCTATTATGTTCTTTTTGTTATGTCTTGTTCTGTTCATTATGCTCTATTTTGTCAATATTATTTTATTCTTTCCATTATTTTTGTCCATTATTGTCATTTTTTGTAAGCATTTGTTTTGGTTTAATTTTTCATTTTCCTTATGTACAATGTTCATGCTTATCCTTTGTTGATTTTTCATCTTTATTTGTTCTATGTTTTTTGGGGTTTTGGTGTTATATTTTTGTGGTAGAGTAGAAGAGGTAGAAAAAAGGAAGGGGAAGAGAAATTGAAGACAAAATCTTCTTCTAGGTAATTCTTCATTATTGCTTTTAAATTCTAAAACTTCATGTATATATCAATATTTATTGAACTTCAGTTTATATTAAGGCTCAACACTTTATCTTTATTTGATTTTTTTCATTTGCGTTTTAACTGATTTGATCCATGAATTATTCTATAATTGGTAATTTGTTCATGTGTTCATTGAAATTGTGAAATATTGGAATACACGGATAGACATGACCTCACCTAAGATTTTAAAATGATGTAACTTAGTGTTGGACTTGCACCGTGTATGCGACATAATTTAATGTGAATTATTTGACTTACTGTATTCTAATGTTTTAGTGGCTAATATTTGTATATACAATATTGCTTGTTCTCAAAACTTGAACAAGCATGAATCCTATAAATTTGTTATCTGTATAACACATTCTGTAAATGACAACCTTTCAAACATGAATATCTTATCTTTTTCTTGTATATACTTAAAAGCATGCATTCCTTAAAAATTATACATTACTCAAACACCTGCATGACATGATTATTTTGTTTGCAAATTTGTATAGCATATATCTTTACAAATGAAAACATATTTATGGAAGTCTGAATATTATTAATTTTAACTTGGAAGAGGATCACAGATGATGAAACATAAGAATTGCAAATGTGGAAGGAGGTGAAAGATAGAAATTTGGAGAGGATAATACTTTGTCTATTGGCTAGAGTCAAGATGAATATGCATTGTTGAATTGGATAACCAAAAAGAAACTATCATTGCACATAAGGGTGTTGTAAATATATTTTAGGTACAACCATGATTTGTTTCGACCCATGTGATTGCATTTGTAATGATTATTGGAATTTTGGTTAAGGATATATATGAGTCTCATATTTATAGATGAATTGATATCCTAAATAGTCAGTATCATCTTTCTGATAGTTATGTTGCCACTTACCAATAATTTTGTTTCCTTTCCTCTATTTTAATTGTTAAGTGTTTTATATAGGATTGGTAGTAAGTTAAAATATAATTATATTGTGGGTTTCCTGAGTTTCTTCTTCTTTGTAGGTTTAGTAGTTCATTGACCTCTGAATATACAACTATATATTGCCTTATTGGGTTTTTGGTATGTATGTACATGCCCTTCTCTGCAGTTTATTAGCTTTCAATTTTTTTATAGAACCTACAAATCATCTACAATAGTAAGCTAGAGTATCAGATAACTGATCTTTGTTTGGTTATGAGGTTTGTTTACCATTGGAATCTAATAATTTTTCTCTAGTATTAAATTTAATTTTGGAATCCTTATTTTGGGAGATGTGGTAGGTATGTTGGAGTTATTCATTTTTATTAAATTTAAGATGGGATACATGCATATATAATTTTCCTTGGCTTTAGGTAAACATATTTTATAAAATAGAGAATAGAATCCCTTGGCTTTAGGTAAACATATTCTATAAAATAGAGAATGTAATCTCAATTTTTATTATTAAAAATGTATTAAATGTTTTGAAAATTTATTAGGAGGGTACTATTATTTTACTCAGAAAATTTGACAAGATTATATGTGGACTCTAGAATAAAGCATAAAAAAATTCTAGGATTATCTATGGGTTGTATTAATATAGACAAGCTACAACCATTGAAGTTGATATCCTTTATGAGGTTGACATGAATGATTAAAAATGGAATCTGGTAAAATTTTAGATTGTTTACATCACCATTTCATCTTACTAATCTCTGTGTTTCTTTTGTATATATTCATTTGGTTACAAACATTTTTATTTTGTGATTGTGTAATTTTGTCAATGTTTTGTTATGTATTTTTTTCTTTCTCTGTTTGTTCGATTTTCTTTTTCCAAGTGTTTTTTTTGTTTTGATTTTTTCATTTTTGCTTCTCTAGAAGGAAGCCATATTTCCAAAATAGCTAACCTAATGTATGAATTGTATGTATTCTTATAAATTGAGTTGGACTACATGTGGATTTTCTATTAAACACAAATCCCATGGAGAGGTTATGTTCAACTTCTCGTATGACAACTTGGTCTAGAAATCAATATCACACTCAACTCAATGGGGTTGAGATTCTCCCAAGGTACTCTTTATACAACTAGTATTTCTGCTATTAATTTAAACACAGATTTGTATAGCTCCCATATTTTTCACATGGATTCAAGAAAGGGATAATCGTCTTTGAATTATATTGATGAATAGCTAACATACAAGGATATTGGGGGGTTTTGGAACTTCTACTTCTTTGCAAGTTAGCAGTTTGTTGACCACAAAGGACATACAGTTCCAAAGCCCTTCTATATTTGTAGTATGTCTATACATGCCTTGTGCTATAGTATTTTTGGTATAGTATAGTATTGTTTATTA
Organism: Thuja plicata; assembly: GCA_018584345.1. NCBI lineage: Eukaryota > Viridiplantae > Streptophyta > Pinopsida > Cupressales > Cupressaceae > Thuja > Thuja plicata. Next base: position 974,859 of record MU225946.1, read on the forward strand.
GCTTTCAAACTTTTTAAAGAACCTACAAATCATCTATAATATAATAAGTTGATACAATAATAAGCTTAAGTATCAGCTAACTGATCTCATCTACAATACTAAGCTAATTGATCAGCTAAGTGGAAGAACATATAAAGAGGCAAAAAAAGGAAGTGGCAGAGAAAATGAGGGAAAAATATTCTTCTAGGTAATTCTTCATCATTAAGAAAGAGCTCATTATTATTTGATGTAAATCTAGTCAATTCAAATTGGCATGCTAAGATTTCTAAAGAGATTTCATTTTAGATTGAAATTATTTAGTCTTAGAAGTTTTCATCCTCTTATAAGAACTTCTTGATCCCCTCTCCTTTTCTCATCACTCACAATTTTCATCTTTAATTGCATTATATGTAGAAGTTCAATAATATTCATTTAATACCCACTTCCATCTCCCCCAATATAAAATTTAAACCAAAAAATATGATTCTATCTCACTCACCCCTTATTTCTTGGCAATTGAAGTCACCTACCAATCCTTTATTTCAAGAGGTCAAATATGTGAATACTAGGTTTTTTGTTGGGATAAATAAAAATGATTCTTTCCTAATGGAATATATGATAAAGTATTTTCTCTACCTAACTAGTCTTGTGACCACATTCTATCAAATAGTTTTACACACTATTAGTATTAATACCCTATACCCTTGAAGTTTTAAGCCTTAATTTTGTTGTTGTTTGCATTATGATGATAGTGGTGAGCATGACATGTTTTATTTTAATGATAATTTAATGCTTTAATGTAATTAATAAATTTTCATCTAATACTTATTATTTATTTTGGTCTCCTCAAAATATAGATCTGCAGATAAAACACTTTTGATTCTGACTACCCTTTTTCTCTTAATCTTTTAGTTTTTGCACTTTGGTTTGATCTTGTTGGGAATGAATGAATTGATTTATTTTCAATAATATTTATTTTTAGACATATCCAAGCTTATGGTTTTCTTTTCTTCTTTTAAATCCATACAGATTGAGTAAATGACTCGTGAAGTTATATTTTAATGGAGAAATACGATGTGGGACCCAAGAAGGGTTCATTCAACTAATTCTAAAAAGAAGAGATGAGAAGTTCCTTATGACCTACTTGTGTTAGAATAGTCCCAAAGGATAACTGAGGGGGGTGGGTGAATCAGTTATCAGCTAATTTAATTATTTTCTCTTATTAACTCCAGATTACAATAAAGTAAATGCACATTCAGATAACACAATAGACAACACCACAATTTGGTTACAGGGAAACCAAATGGTAAAAACCCCAGTGGGAATTAACACCCACAATGAACTATCAAGTTTATAATAATCCTTGTTAGAAGATCTTGCAACCATGTTAGGAGTTGTTCTTTACAATGCAATAAGTATATTGACCTGGTTAAGGGTCTGACCCTGTTAGGAGTCTTTTACAAATAACCCGGTTAAGGGTGAGGACTCAATGTCCAAAAGCTCATTGATTTAATGGTGAAGGCTACAACCTTCTGTAGAACATATATGCACTATATCTGATGATGAACTATAGAGTAGACCTGTTATCTTGATTAGTTATAGCGTATTGTAATCTTTCACTTCTTCTTCACATAGATCCTTGATGAATGAAACTCAACTGATATTCTGCTCTGCACTTTCCTGTATCTTTTCTTATCATTCACACTTAGCATTTCACAAATGAATTGCTATAAGTATCTTCCTCAAAGTATAAGATCAAGGGACATGTTAGACAACTCTTCATAACATCCTTGTCAGCTTTACTAATCACGCAAGCATAATTACAACCACGCAATGTAAACTGAATAGACATGACGCTTCACTAAGTCGGCCTCACCAAATTAACTCTAACTTTGCAATCATGTTGAAACACATTTGGCACCTTTAGATAACTATCATCAACTCATAACTAAACCTGAATATACACATTCATATCCTGAAGATAGGCGCAACTCAAGAACCAATGCAGGACATCGACTCTGTATAGACAAACTCCAGAAACTGTAACTGCCACATAACAGAATTACACAACACAACTGAAACTTCATATTTGAGTCTGTGTGTATGAACAAAACATAAACAACATGTCTACAACATGAATATAACTGCGCAAGGCCCATCATTCTGATAAGTACATACAAAACACCGTTGTATGTTAAATGTTGTCATCAATGACAAACATACAATCAACCAGCTGCCAGAAGTAAATCTCCAACAATCTCCCCCTTTGACATTGATGGCAACATATGATATTAGAAACATCTTCAACACCTGGTGTCTTCTTTCTTTTTACAATTTTCTCAATATCCTCATCAAATATTTCTCTACACTGCTGCAACTCCTTTTTCTGTGTTTATACTCCCCCAGAGTATATGCTCCCCCTTACTATATACTCCCCCTTTGACATCAATGGCAAAGGGTGCCATAAACAATTAAGCATAGGTACCACTCCAGAAGTAGAGTAGTCAACCATTCATCAGTCACTTAATGACTGATGTTCTTGCTGCTTTTTCTAATCAGACTCAGGAGAGGGAATTACTCCCAAATTCTCCCTGAGATACTCAAAAGTATCTTTTGATAAGGGCTTTGTGAAAATATCTGCCAACTGTTCTTTGGTGCTCACATAGTCCGATTTTACTTCATTATTTGATACTTTTTCTCTAAGAGAATGGTATTTAATCTCAATGTGCTTTATCTTTGTGTGCATCCAGGGTTCTTGGACATGTTGATAGTATTGGTGTTATCACAGTGAATAACAATAGGATAGTCAACCTATATACCAAAATCTTTAACCATCTATTTGATCCAAACCATTGTTGAACAATTCAATGTTGTTGCAACATATTCAGCTTTTGCTGTCGAGTGAGAGATACAATTCTACTTCTTGCTTACCCAAGAAACCAACCTATCTCCAAGAAATACTGCTCCTCCATAAGTACACTTCCTGTCATCAAGACAACCTGCCCAATATGCATCTGTATACACATGAAGTTGTACATTCTTTGATTTAGGATACCATAAACCATAGTCTATAGTTCCTTTTAGATATCTGAATATTCTCTTTATTTCCATTAGGTGATTCTGTTTTGGTTCAGCTGCAAATCTACCAACAATGCCAACTGCATTAGATATGTCTAGTCTAGACTGAGTAAGATATATAAGTTTTCCAATCATAGACTTATATAATGTCTTGTCAACTGCTACAGAATCATCTTCTTTAGAAAGCTTGCTTCCAGTTATCATAGGAGTGCATACTGGCTTACAGTCTTCCATCTTGAAGGTCTTCAATATTTCCCTCACATATTTGGACTAATTTATGAATATTCCTTTATCTGTTTTCTTTACATTTAATCCCAAAAAATATTTTATAGGACCAATCATGCTCATTTCAAATGCATTCTGCATTTCTCTTACAAATTTTGAACTAAGCTTGTCATTACCTCCAAACATAAAGTCATCAACAAATATGGCAACAAGTAGTAGTCCATCGGGTGTCTCTCTTATGAATATGTTACAATCTGCTGCTCCTTTCTTAAATCCAATCCTAGTAAGATAACCATCTAGTCTCTCATACCAATCTCTTGGGGCATGTTTAAGTCCATAGAGTGCTTTCTTCAATCTGCATACCATATATGGCTTATCTGATAGATTGAATCCTTCAGGCTGTTCTATGTATACTTCTTCCTTCAAGTCACCATTTAGAAAATTTGATTTAACATCCATTTGATATACTTTAAATTCTTGAATGTTGCATAAGCCAAGAATAACTTTATGGCTTCCAATCTGCTCACAGTGGAAAATGTGTTAGTGTAATCTATCCCTTCCCTCTACGCATATCCTTTACACACTAGTCTTTCTTTGTTTTTGACCACTGTTCCATCTTCATTCATCTTGTTTTTTAATTCCCACTTTGTTCCAATCACATTTTTGTCACTGGGTCTAAGGACCAATTCCCATGTATCATTTTTTATTATTTGATCTAATTCTTCTTCCATTGCTTTCTTCCAATCAGAATCCTTGCAAGCATCTTCAACATTTAAAGGTTCAATCTATGAAAGTAAACATACCTCTTCATCTAATGTTAACCTTTTTGCTTTTGATCTAGTCAAAACACTGCTGCTCTGATCTCCAATGATATCATCCTTTGAATGATACCTAGTGTAGACATCCAGAAATATTAATATTATTATTAATATTAATTTCCCTCCTATTCCTCTAACTATTTAATTCAAATCAATTAAATAGTTTCATTTACCAATAGTTTAAACACTATTCTTATGTATTTTATTTAAATACATTCACCTCCATAAAATTCTTTTTTTAATAAATTTATATTTATTAAAATCCTTCATTTTTCCTAATTCTTCTAAGCTGTGATTTATTCAAATCTAATTTGAATTAAATCTAAACCCTAGCTAGGAACCTATTAATCCTACCCTACAGCCTACCCTACAGCCTACCCTATTCCTACCCTACTCCCATCACCTCATATCCTAAATGTGTTTCCACATTTAACTGCCCT
>MU225946.1:994892-1028465 GCA_018584345.1 Thuja plicata
CATTCTTGCATTGGGATCTATAGCAAATTGTGTGTTTGAGAGAGCACACCCACATGCAATCCAAATAAGAAAATCAAAATGAGTAGATTAGGGTGCAAATGTTATTTACTCATTTTTAGCTTAATCTTATGTTATTTGGTGTCTTTGTTGTCAGTTTGATCTCTTACATGCTTTTCTTGTCATGATATATGCTAACCCACTAATATTTGCATGTTTGAGCTTGCTCCCAATAGATTGAAGGATTCCACATATACACACCTAGATGTGAAATTTTAAACTTTTAGTGTGATATCCTCATTTGTAATCTATGATACTTCTTTGCTTGATTCAGGTTCATTACATAAGACATCAATTCAATCAAACATTTCTTCAATAACAGTGTCTTTACTGCTAGGCCTAGGTTCATCCTCAATCATAGGTGCATATTCATAATACCTTTCTTGAACCATGAGCTTGTCATCAATATTTACATGAGTACTTTCAATTATCTTCTTTAATCTCAAATTAAAATATTTGTATGCTTTTCTTTTAGTAGAGTAACCAAGGAAAATACCTTCATCACTTCTAGCATCAAACTTACCAACACCATCATCTCTCTTGATGTAGCACTTGCTGCCAAATATTCTAAAGTATTTTACTGTAGGTACATTCCCAAACCATAGTTCATAAGGTTTCTTATCCACACCTAGCCTTAGTTGTGTTCGGTTGATAGTATAGACTGCTATATTAACTGCATCTCTCCAATAGGTGTACGCAACTTTTCCTTCAATCATTATAGTGCGCATTGTATCAAGTATGATCATGTTCCTTCTTTCTGCTATCCCATTCTGCTGTGGGGTTCTGGGTGCACTCAACTATCTTTTATTTCCATATTTTTCACAGTAGTCATAAAACTGGTCATAGGTGAATTCTCCTCCTCTATCTAATCTCAGACACTTTATTTTTAATCCAGATTCATTCTCCAGTTTGGCTTTGAATATTTTGAACTTCTCAAAGGCTTCAGACTTCTCCTTTAAGAATGCACCCCACATCATTCTTGAAAAATCATCAGCAAACAAAATGAAATACCTTTCTCTATAATATGACCTAGTTTGAGTGGGACCACATAAATATGTATGCACTAGGTCTAACTTGTTTTCAACTAAGTTTTGCTTGCTTCTGAAGGAACTCCTTACATGCTTACCCATAACACATTCCCTGCATATTATGTCAACTAGTCTTGCGATACTTGGAAGATCTCTAACTGCCTTGACATTGCTTATCTTTACTATATTATCAAAATTGATATGACAGAGTCTCTTGTGCCATAACCAACTGTCATCCACTTTTGCAAAAAAACAACTTACATCTAAATTGAGTTGAAAAACATTACCTTTTGTTTTGGAGCCTAATGCAATCATGTCTCCTTCTTTGTTGCTAATAATGCATTTGTTTTCTTTGAATTCCAAATGATAACCTTTGTCAAGTAGTTGTCCAACACTTGGTAAATTGTGATTTAATCCATCAACATACAGAACATCATCTGTCTTGTTCTTTCCATCCAGGGTAATGGATCCTCTGCCTATGATATGTTTAGGAGTGTTATCTCCAAATCTAACCATACCACCTTTGTACTTGTCTAGATGAACAAATCTATCTTTATCACCTTTCATGTGATGAGAGCATCCACTGTCAATGATCCAATCAGTTCTAATGTCTGCTTTGGAAATTAGGGCTAACTCCTGTGTTTCCTTTTCATCTTCAATGTCCATATGCTCAATCAATTTTTCCATGTCTTTAAGGGCAATGAATCCAATTTGATCTTCTCCTGAATCTTCATCAGTTATACCTTCTTCAGCATGATAGTATTCCTTCCTGTATTTAGGTTTATAATCAGATCTGAATTTCTTTACTCTTGTAGGACACTTGGATGCAAAGTGACCGATCTTGTTGCATGAAAAACATTTGAATGGAATTTGTCCTTCATATTTCCCTTTGCCTTTCTTTTCTCTTTTAGCAATTATAGCTATGATTTCTTCTAGTTCTTCATCAACTTCTTCTTTATTATTAATGCTAGAGATGTGAGATTTCTTACCATGAATTGAAGCTTTGAAGGTTGTTTCACCTTTTGGTTTAGTTCTCAATCTTGATATCTCAAATGCAGAGATTTTACTGATCAAAGTCTCTCTTTTGAAGTATTGTGAAAATTGCATGGTTTCCTCTATAATACTGATCTTGTTCTCATAGTCTGATGTTAAAGTAGTCAACAGCTTGTCCATTATATCTTCTTCTGATATTTCTCCACCATTGTTTCTGATTCCAGAAATTGCTTCATTTATCCTCTAATTGTAGGCTCTAATGTTCTCTTCAGGTAACATCTCAAGACCGTTGTATTTCTTTTTGCATTTCTTCCTGTGTGCATTTTTTGCTTGAACATCTCCTTCAAACATGTCTTCTAAATACTTCCATATTGTGTATACCTTGTCTAATTTCTTGATCTCAGAAAATTCACTGTCAGATAGTGCACTTATAAGGGCTTCTTTGGCAACTACATTAGCTGTGAATGTATCCTTCTGTTTACTAGTAGCATCATCTCTTGATAGGTCTTTTAAAGAGGGAATAACAACTTCTTGTGTGGCTATCTCAAAAATGTCAAAACCAACACACTGTAGATGTGTTTTCATTTTTTTTTTCCAGTCCGGATAATTTTCTCCATCGAACTTAGGGCTCTCTTTTATGAAGTAAGACATCTGATCTACCTTAAGTTGTTAGGCTTCTTCTTCAAGGCACTTGGCTCTGATACCAATTGTTAGAATAGTCCCAAAGGATAACTGAGAGGGGGGGGTGAATCAGTTATCAACTAATTTAATTATTTTCTCTTATTAACTCCAGAATACAATAAATTAAATGCACATTCAGATAACACAATAGACAACACCACAATTTGGTTACGGGGAAACCAAATGGTAAAAACCCCGGTGGGAATTAACACCCACAATGAACTATACTTGTTTATAATAATCCCTRTTAGAAGATCTTGCAACCCTGTTAGGAGTTGTTCTTTACAATGCAATAAGTATAGTGACCTGGTTAAGGGTCTGACCCTGTTAGGAGTCTTTTACAAATAACCCGGTTAAGGGTGAGGACTCACTGTCCAAAAACTCACTGCTTTAATGATGAAGGCTACAACCTTCTGTAGAATAGATATGCACTATATCTGATGATGAACTGTAGAGTAGACCTGTTGTCTTGATCAGTTCCAGTGTATTGTAATCTTTCACTTCTTCTTCACATAGATCCTTGATGAATGAAACTCAACTGGTATTCTGCTCTGCACTTTCCTGTATCTTTTCTTATCATTCACACTTATCATTTCACAAATGACTTGCTATAACTATCTTCCTCAAAGTATAAGATCAAGGGACCTGTTAGACAACTCTTCATAACATCCTTGTCGGCTTTACTAATCACGCAAGCATAATTACAACCACGCAATGTAAACTAAATAGATGCGATGCTTCACTAAGTCGGCCTCACCAAATTAACTCTAACTTTGCAATCATGTTGAAACACATTTGGCACCTTTAGATAAATATCATCAACTCATAACTAAACCTCAATATACACACTCATATCCCGAAGATAGGTGCAACTGAAGAACCAATGCAGTATGTTGGCTCTGTATAGATAAACTCCATAAACTGTAACTGCCACATAATAGAATTACACAACACAACTGAAACTTTGTATCTGAGTCTGCGTGTATGAACAAAACATAAACATGTCTACAACATGAATATAACTACACAAGGCTTGATACCATCATTCTAATAAGTACATACAGAACACTGATGTATATTATATGTTGTCATCAATGACAAACATACAATCAACTAGCTGCCACAAGTAAATCTCCAACAACTGGATAGATCAAAAATAATTGCTTTGGGGCAATGAGTAGATAAAGTAGCTAACCAAATGTTTGAATTCTCTATCTTCTCACAAAATAAGTTGATCTTCTCCAGTTTAAATTAAATTGAGGATTTAATTATGTTATGTTCTATTCTTTTGCTCTATTTTATCAATGCTCTTTTTGTTCTATTCTTCCTATCCATTCTTGTCATTTTTTGCAAGTGTTTGTTTTGATTTGATTTTTCCTCATGTACATCATGCATGTTGGTCCATTTTTTTTATTTTTTGAATTTCATTTGTAGTATTTTTTATGTTTTTTTTTGGGGGGGGGGGGGAGGGGGTGAGGGTAGGGGGAGTTTGGTGTTACATTTTTGTAGTAGAGCGGAAGAAGAGGTAGATAAAGAGAAGAGAGAGAGCAACAAAGGAAAATTTCTTCTTCCAGGCAATTCTTCCTTATTTATTTTAAACTATAAAACCTCGTGTACATATGAATAGTTATTGGGCTTTAGTTTATATTAAGGCTCAACACTCTATCATTATTTGGTGATCTCACAAAACTGTGTCCCACTTTTTGGCCAACTTTGACACTAAAATGAACATTCTGAAAAAAAAACTTTGCTTTCGGACATCTATTGTGGTAAAATCATTAAGAATTTGAAGATGATGTAAACTAGTGACTTTTAGCATTTTTTTTCTAGTTTATAAATATATTTAAAAAAAAAAATTGGAATTTATTTGTATCCATTTTTCCTTCTCCTTAAAAAATTATTTTTGTAAAAATTCAGGATTTTTTAGGAGTGACACTCACTTTGATCAACATAATTTTTTTTTATAAAACTAATAAGAACATAATTATTTTGAATTTAGGTTTGTAACACAAATATCTAGGGAATCCATTTGGTTGAATATTTAATATTTTATTGAGTTATGAAGTGACATTAATTATAATTTGGACATAGGTTCACTTGGATCGCTCTAACTCTATCTCTATATTTCGAAATGTATTTTTTTTTTTTTGATAGAAAGGTAAAATAAATACCTATTTCCTAGATATTTTTCATAAAATTTTTCCCCTAATTTACTATTTTTCTAGAAGCGTCGAACAGAGAAGTCGCTAAGTGGTCAGACAACCTATGTTTAATAAAACTTAAAAAGAAAAGTCTCAATAAACTCAATATATATATAACTCATAATCATTGGAAAGCTTTCTCGGAGTACTATCATCTTGTATTTGGGTTTTTAAAATGAATTTATTTGATCCCACAAAAAGTTAATGTCAAACCAATTTTTTGTCAGTATTTTGATGGGTTCAAAGGAGACTCGATTATAGGTGTGAGTGAGGAGTAGAGGGATTATACCAGAGGGACTTTGATCCAAGAGGATTTTATCTAGCTATTTTGAATTTACTCCTTCAAATGGGACCTCTCAAGGCTTGAATCATCATACTTTCTTAAAAATGTGCAATTTCAGCAAAAATCAGGATGTTCAAAAAAGCAGGACACATAATATTTGAAGTTTGTTTTCAATATTGGAATTTTAACTTATTTGATTTATGAATTATACTATAGTCATTTGTTGATTTTATCTCCATTTAAATTCTAAAACTTCATATACATATCAATATATATTGGGCTTTCATTTATATTAAGGCTCAACACTCTATCATTATTTGAAGTTTCTTTTCAACATTGGCATTTTAACTTATTTAATCCATAAATTATTCTATAATTGGTAATTTGTGCATGTCCATTTATATTGTGAAATATTGAAACACACAGATAGACATGCCCTCAACTAGGATTTTGAAAATGATCTACCAACATTGGTACTTGCAATCATATACACTGATCATTGTGACATAATTTAATGTGAATTATTTGACAAAGTGTATTTTTATGTTTGAGTGACTAAATTATAGATATATGGTATTGTTGGTTCTCAAAATTGGATTAAGTATGATTGTTATAAATTTGTTTCCTATATAACACATTTAGTAACTGGAAATCTTTGAAACGAAGATCATATAGGTCGATTTCCATACTTAAGCATGTTGCTTATATTTTTGTTTAGTTGATTTTTGAGGTTAGAGTAAGTGTAATTTAGACAGAGGTATATTTTTTCTTGCATAACTTTTTTTTAATACATTTGAATTAACTTCTTCTTTTTGTGTTGGAATAAGGATACAAATACCTAGATAAAATATATTTTTTATAACTTTTCTTCTTTTATTTTTAAAAATTTCCACATGTGGGAAACAAAGACCTCAATATTTGATGAAAACCCTACATTCATAAGAAATTAAAAATAAATATATTAATGAAATTAAATATATTAAAATTTATACTTTTTGGAAAACTAATAATAATATTTAAATACTTACAAAACAAAAAATCAAAATGAATTCATTTGAACCCCCAAAGGCTAAAGTCAAAGTGATTTTTTGTTAGCATTTTGATAGGTGCAAAGAAGACCCCATTATAGGTATGAGTTAAGAGTAGAGAGGTTATATTGAAGAGAGTTTGATCTAAGAGGCTTTTCTTTGACGCTCTTCAATTAATTTATTCAAATGGGGCCTCTCAAGGCATTAAGATATTTTCTTTAAAATGTGTAATTTCAGTAAAAAATAGAATGTGTACAAAAATATGTAACTAGTTGTTACAAGTAGGGTTGTGGTTGCACCAAAATATCGACCTGTTAATGCCCGATACAACCACTATACTTATAGAATCAATAGGAGGTTATTAAACCATTTCACAATCCTACGAGGGAGGTTGGCCCACTACCAACAATCCCCCTCCCAACATCACTTGTCGTGGCCTGCATGATTCAAACTTGTGACCAAGCTTTGATACCACTTGTTACAAGTAGTGGTTGTCGTTGCTCCAAAAGATTGACTTGTTAATGCCTGATACAACCACTAGACTTATAGAATCTACGGGAGGATGTTAAACCATGTCGCAATCCCACGAGGGATGCTGGTCCACTACCAACACTAGTATTGTGGGATCACTATTCTACACTTAAAAGTTTTAACTATTGAATTTTTCAATCTTAAATCTTGGCATTATCAACATGAATCTAACAAAAAATGTGCTCTCTTCTTTCACATAAATCTTCAAATATTTTCATTGATTCTAGTTGTTCATGAACTAAAATACACCTAAACTTCCAGGGTTTAAAATATTAATGAGGATTACAACACAACACACATGAGGATGTGACTTAAAGCAACATAACTTTGCCTAGATAACATATTCTAATATTGAATATGAAACTAATTTACCCTTATGTTAAAATAAAAACCAACAAAAGTATATTAATATTATATTATTAAGGAAATGTAGATCTAATACAATAGGTTAGTTTAAAATAATCTCAATCTATAGACTAGCAATATACAACCTCCAACTAAGACTTCACACCTTTAAGATACAAAACATAAAACAATTTTCTATGTCCAACCTTAACAAATCTATAAGTAGATAGATATAGTCGTCTTTATTCAATACTGATTATCTAACTATTTAACTACCATCGATAATACCAACATGGATAAATATGTTCAATTTGGTAGTGGCCTATGTCAAATGACCTTTCACAAAAATCTAATATTTCACAAGGATTTTATCTTGCAAGGAAGAATTTTTTTCGAGGCAATGAAGGAAGTAATAGTAAAAGATTTTATTGAAAACATTGTTCACCATAAGGTAAATATAGAAATATCCTCCACATTCCTAAGTAATATCTTCGTCATCACCAAGAATTAAGAATTGAAGAAGAAACTAAGATAGTAACACCTATGGGAAAATCTCATCGACAGCTTGGATGCTAGCATGTACAATTCAATAGATATGACTTTGAAATGTCTCCTTTTCATAGGTTCTAGTATTAAAAAATTATTAGAAATGATCAAAGAGGTCATCAAGATGTAGGGCTTTCTCAAGGGTCTATCAGTATCTTAGAATCTCCACTTAGATGCATTATCACTCGATAATACATGAAAAATAACTCCCATCCCTCTACGAGAAATTCAATATCGTGAAAACATCCATAGTTATAAATTTCCTTCAATGTGGAATGGTTCTATAAAAAAAATAGAAAATAAGACTTAAATCCAATTTCACTAATATTGTTAACAACTAGACTTTTTAGTGGTTGTATGGTTTAGGTTGCAGCCCATGTGATATTACCTTCCTTTTACAAAATATGCTTTGTACATTTATACTTGGTGTAGGTTGAGCATAACTAGAATAATTTATTACTATTTTGTTATATTTGTGATAATTATGTAATTACAGTTTAGATAGTCATAGATTATAAGTTTATTTTTCCTTCACCACTTGATATATCAAAAATCAACAAATACTTTAATCTAAGTTTTTTTTAAAAACTAATCTAAACTTGAATAAATAGAATTCCAAACTTGGGATGCAACACAATTCAAGATATAGAATTAATCATGTTAGTATTAATATATAGACCTCACAGAGATAAGCATATAATATTAATCTTGTCTCAATTATGGACCCTACCCTTGATGGAAAGAAGGTTGGAAAACACAAACAGTGGGATTAAGAAAAAATAGATTAAAAAAAGAATGTTGTAGGGTTGATTGTGAAGCTTTGGAATCAATGAAAATAGTGATTTGAAAGGTCTAGAGGCTCTATGAGATTGTTGCTAAAATAAAAATACTAAAAAATATTTATACTCTTGATGGAATTATCTCAAGTGAGAACTTAGATCGAGTGCTATGTGTGTGTGAAGAGAACATAAAAACATAAAAGAAAAACCAAAAAGTTGTAATTTGCGAAGATTTTATACAATATATTAATAGTAGACCCTTAAGAATGAAAGGAAAATATGTTGTGTGTGCTAAATGCATTCAAAGAAGAATTGATCAAGAGTTATCATGCAAAAAAATATTTGAGATAAAATAACAAGCAAATTGCAAAATTTGTCAGCACTAGAATCATTGAGGCAATTGTAAATTTTAGAGTCTGCAAATCCAATTTAACGAAAGCAATCATACCAATTTATATAATAATAAAAAAATCCAAAAATGACAAGATGCATGTCTATAGAAAATAACTAATATGCACAAAGTAAAAAGTTAATGAAATTAACTTAACACGATCATCAAGTTTAGATTAATTGGAATAAGATCTTATTTATATCAAAATATCTATCATATATGCCTATATATATTTAGACACGTTTCCTTGCATATCTAAGTCAACAACCACAATAATCCATGTTGACCCACTATAATCAATTTATTCATTTATTAAAAATTTGAAAACCAAAAACATATTAAAATGTGTGGAATAGATGTAGAAGATTTCTTCATAAACTACAACTCAAAAATAAAGATGTCAATGATAACAATGGATACATTTTACCTTGATAAGTGATTCTTTCTAAATAATGTAGCTATGATAAGACATTTCAATATTTTGGAAAACAAAATATTCATATCAAACATAGTAGTTGGTCATCAGTCAATATTAATATTAGTCAAGGACATAACGTGAGAAAGAGCGTAACTATGAAGTATATACACTAAGTATATCCCTTCTTAGTCGTTTTCATGAAGACTATATATATACATAAGACAAGTCGACTGCCTCTCCAAAGACTGAAATTCACTTGTCACTTAAAATAATATAAGAAGGTATCAATCACTTCAATTCATAGAGAAATTTTTGTAATGGAATCATTTCTCATCTCTTTTCAATATTGCCTTAAAGCTTAATAAACTATAAGAGTTTCGGATAAGAGAGCATAGCAGCCAAATTACACATAATGATTTTGATTTATTGAGATATAAAATTATTATTAATTATTAATTATTTGATTATCAAATGTGATGATTTTTAAATAAAGTGATTGAAAGATTGTGTACAAGAAATAGATTTTATTATATATATAAATTTAGCCAATATTGTTTAACCATACTTATTGTTGTAGTGGCAAATTTTGCGTACATTGTATTTTTGTTCTTTGCTTTCAGCTTGTATTTTCTTGTATATTTATTTCTGGATTTAGTTGTGTAGTATTTTGTTCTCTTACAGTTCTCAATCTGTTGATGGATCATTGTGTTGATCATTGTATATTCTTAAAAATATAACCATCTACATAACATAATTAAGTATTGAAAGTAAATGGAAGCATGAGAAATAGAGCATACCACATACCACCCTTATTTTACGTGGAAAACCCAAATTGGGTAAAACCATGGAGAGAATTAGTTCTCAATGTATTATAACCAGTTATAAGATATTATAGTACGACTCACTACAGAAGGGCTCACTGCCAAAAAGGGACTCATTGTCCAAATATACATAATGAACTGCTAAAATTGCATCTTACATATGCATGGAATACAATTCCTTTGAAGTTTAGTATATCGAGTTATCACACTTCATCTAACTTTTTTTGTCGTAGGATATTACCATGCTTTTTCTTCTAAAAACGTAACCCCCAAAATGGTGTACCAGATGTACATTTATATAAATTCATGTATACATTGTGTCGACCCTTAAATTGTCCTAAAAGCAAATCAACACCAAAGATGTTTCCACACATTATCATACAGTACCTCAACACGCGTTACATTAACCAAGTCGACCCAAAAATAACACAGTTATCTTCATAAAACATGAATTCATATATTTTACCATTTTCTTAACCTTTACTCAAATTTGTAGATCCTTATAGACTCATTCAACAAAATGCAGCCACACAAATTGGCTTACTCTGTTTCTGGAAAACATACCTTTTTTCTTCCAAAAGTAGTGGTCTAGAGCAATATCCTTATCGCCAAGTAGAATTAGTACCTGTAATTTCAAAAACATGTGCTTCTCTATCATATGAACCTGTTGCCCAAAACTTGTGATCATATGGTTGCATGCAGAGATGTGTGAAGCAAAACTCATAACTGTTGTTTGTCAAATTGTCAAAGGAAACAAGTGACATCAATAAAAACATTCTAAAAATCTCCCCCATTGTCATTGATGGCAACAAAATTTATTTCCATATACCAATTATATCCTTATATCTTCAAAATTTGTAGCTTAAACCCAAAAATATCCCCCTTTGGCATCAATGGCGAAGGGTGCCAAAAATCCAAAACTTTGTAATGAAATGGAAAAATTGGAGGAAAAGGCTCTCTCAACAAAATGCCAAAAAGAAATAGTTTGAACATGAACTCAAGTGACACATATCCAAGGAAGCACGTATCAACCAAAATGTGGTTGACCCTTTAATCTTTTGTACTTGGGTCTTCCATATATCCTTATTGTTTCCCCAAGTCAATACAAAATCTTCCAGAAAGCTATTCTCGATGTATAATAATTTTAGAATTCTCTATCCATCCTCAATAGATGAGGGGATTATATCAGGTAAATTAACCTATTGTTCTTTGTAGAGAGCATGAGAGACCATCAACAAAAACTCACCCATTGAATCTCTAAGGTTCCCAAGTGGTTAAATTATATTATCACATTTTTGTTATAGTTCAAAGTACGTCTTATGCAACTCTTCTATACCAGATCTGGTAGTAACTGATAGATCTTGTTCAGAATCATAACCATGAAATATTTTAGTTATATATTATATAATTGAATCTATTTCTTTTTCAATGTTCTTCATGGCCTCTCTCCATTGAGAGATAAAGTGATAGAAGGCACGAGCCTATTTGAGGAAATCTTTGCATTTGGCATTTAATTCAAGAATTTTTTTATGTGAAGTGGCATAAAATTCCTTCAACACACTCATCCTTAACATATATTATACAATCCTAAAAGTTAATGTGTAGATGAAGTGGAGAATTGGGTGATCACCGAGAGAGTGTGAGAGAGAGATAAGTCTGAGAAATTGATGACATTTGTCGGGTGAGTGGAGCAGTGAGCAATCTGATTTGATAAAGGGTTTTAAGGTTTTAGGAAGCCAATCTGGAGTCTTGGTAGTTGCAGAAACCATAGGGTTTAAGGGAGTTGAAAATCTTCTAGTTGAAGACAATTTGTAAGTTTGTCTTGGGTTTGGGAAAGTAGGTTGAAGATCTACGAAGGAAAATTCACTCGGTGAGACTTAAATAGGAAAGTCACTAAGAAACCATAAACTGTTACATAGACTAGTCGGTGGAAAAAAATAGGAATAGTAATTGTGTGGTTACCGAGCAGTCAACCGAGCACTCTAGGGTAGTTTTAGAGTAGGATATTGAGTGTCTCTAGGAAGTTGCCTAGTTGAGAAATAAAATCTTGGAAGGCTAGGATAATTCAGTGGGAAGTAGTTTGATAAGGTGGGGGTTGAACTGAGTCCTTAAACAGGAAGAAAGGGCCCATAGTCAGGTTTCAGTTGTACACTCTGCATCAATAATCTTTTGAGTGTTGGATGGCTAGTTGGCGAAGGTTATAACCTACAATTCGCGGATGGAATATGAAAAATAATTAGGAGTTTTAGAATTTAGATTGCATCAAGAACAAAGACTAAAGGTAATTTATTTCATTTGAATAATATAGAGAAAAGATGTTTGATTGCTAAAATTGATGACAGTTGGTTATGGCACAAAATGTTTTTTGTGCGAACTGATAGGCCAGACATTGGGGAAAATAGTGCAATAGAATTGATGTTTGATGTTTAATAATGAATCTTAGTTGGTCTATATGTGTCAATCTAGAGGCATAAACTTGTGAGAGGTATCATGACTATATTCCAATCAAATGGGTGAGAGTCATGAGCTGAGTGGAGATGAATGCAGCTATAACACATAGAAATAAGCTACAATAAACTAAAGCAAATTTAGAAAACCTGGAGACAAGAACTATCACTTCTTGGTGATAGGATCTATGCAAAAATTGTAGCAAACTTAGAAACAACAACTTTAACACAAACCACAAAATTAAATCTGAAACATGGAATCCAATTCAAGTTAGATAACAACTAAATAAATTACAACAAAGTCTAAAACAAAAACCTTAATACACATCATTTAATTGTTGATTCTCCTAGAAGTCTTTAACCCTATCTAGAGTGATAACATTTTTACTATATTTACATGAGAAAATGTAGATCAGAAAGTGCACATCTTACCTATAATCTACTCAATTGAATCTTACATATTGTTACTAATTTATATAGCTACAAAAATTGGAAACATGCAACCTTACCATGCAAAATAAAGTCATGAAATGGTCCACCAGAAAAGGAAAGTCATCTTACATAGGATTAAAAAAAACAAGAAGCAGTTGAGATTAAGAAACATGTAATTGTGAACACAAACCCTCCCAATGTACAAGAATATAAAAGTGTAAGTTCAAGAACTCCATGAAAAGGTGTAGTTGATGGAACTACAAGGTTTGATATCTCAGCCATACCCACATCCATGGTAATTCCAAACTAAACTATCTAAAATAGTATTGAGTACAAAAGGAAAACAACAAGGCTCATAACCAACATTTTCAAGAAAGTATATATAAACAACAATGGAGATACACATATCTATGGGGAGATTGGAGCTAGTGGCTTTTTCAACTACCTAGCAGATGGGTTGGAATGTGAAGGCCCCTTATTATAATCCAACAATACTAAACTGCATGTTAATTAGGGTGCATGCATGCCACATTTCAGAGAGCTTAAAAATAAGTTTCTTTGAAATTTCTAATCAGAAGATGAGGTACTAATGAACTAGGTTTCATTGCTAAGCTTCAAAATAAAAACATTTTCATGGCTAAAAAGGTAAAAATAGAAGCGCTTGTGTACTTTTTCACCAAGAAAGATACATCTAGACTAGAAATTTTAGATAAAATCCTACATCATCTTTTGCATTGTGAAAGCGGGTGGTGGTATTCTTCACAAATTTGAACTACTAGATCATATCATCCACAAATATAAATGCAAAAAAGAGAATACAAAAATGAACAAACTCATGAAAATATAGATATAAC
This sequence comes from Thuja plicata, assembly GCA_018584345.1. Lineage (NCBI taxonomy): Eukaryota > Viridiplantae > Streptophyta > Pinopsida > Cupressales > Cupressaceae > Thuja > Thuja plicata. The sequence continues at coordinate 1,008,728 of MU225946.1, forward strand.
TCTTCTCCCACCTCAATATGAATTAATAAAATTGAGTGATTATGCGATAAATTGTAAGGGAATTGGAATCTCTTTATTACCAAATTTAAAATTAATTCTTGCATATGAAAGACTTTCAATAGGAATGCCAATACACAAAAAGCCCACATCAAACAAAAGTGCAGAGAATAATTTTCATTTTGAGAGGATGTCAAGTTACCTGTCCTCACAAAGCAACTTCATCCTGTGTTCCATTTCGTCCTTAATATGTTTCCCTCCATGGGTAGGTGTTGAGCCCTTTTCAGACCTATGAGAGACACCTAGTGTATCGTATCCATGTCACTAGAGGCTAATAATTTGCAAGAGTGTTAGCTACCCATTAAAAAAAAAATAATCAATCAATTGACATGCTTAACCATCACCATACTACATAAAATTGTAAGTTACTATAAAATTTCAAAGTGTGCATCAGAGTGAAATAAAAAACTGTAAAACCCATTCCAACAACTAGTTTATTTTCCAAATCGTCCTTCATGCACACCAAAACACTTTTGAAAACAATATTAATTTCTTGCAACAAAAAACAAAAAAAATGTTTATCTTAAAATGAACTTTATAAAAACTTCAATTGCGGGAATAACTATCACCAACATGAATGCATGCAAGAGCATCACATGTAGAAGAGACAAGAAAGAAAATCTACAGATGAAAGTGGTTTGAAATGAAAAAGACACGAGGAACATTTGGCTTTCAATGCATGAACAAGATTACAATAAATAAAAAAAACATACTTTATCTCGACCTTTGGATGTGGAGAAAGGGACAAAAAGGGTCAATAATGTTGTTGTATTTCAACAAAGTAGCTAGAAACCTTCACTACTCTTTAAATGGTTTTAAGATTTTGTGAGTTTTGCAAGTTTTCATCATTGTTCTATAAGGGTTAGGATTGGCATGAAAGGAGATTAATTCAATGCTTTCAAGTAATAAATTTACTATTTTGAAGAAAGTATTCATCCCGCTTGCATATGCATGTATTGACTATTCTTAAGAGATTTCCTTTTTCTTCGTTGAGACCTTGGGTATATGGAGCCTCCATCTACTATTATAGGAGAGTAAAGATTAAGGAACAAAATACATTATTGTTTTAGACACTAACAGTGACAAGTAAGGCCTCAAAATAGAGAACAAAATTTATAGACCTTGTTTCTATTCTCATAAGGAAATATATTTTTATTCAAAGTGCAATGGTTGTCCCATCATTCAACTACTGTCCTAGGTTCATACATTGTTTTAGCCAGAAATGAAAGATGAATATGTTGATTCCTTGTACATTAAGTCAGCAAGGGTACAAGTAAGAAGTTAGGGACATACATAAAAGACAGTGCAATGTGAATTTTGTTAATTTTTTTGAAATAACATACTTTTGTGGTTCTTGTTGGAAGATATACATATAGCTACAAGAATGACAAATATCTATAAGATGAAAATTTAAAGCTACTGGAACAACAAACAGCTACAGGATATCAATTTAAAGCTATAGGAACAACATATAAAGCTACATGAATAACATATAAATATACAAGAATAATGTAAAGCTACATGAACAACATATAAATCTACAAGAATAACATATAGCTATAGGAACAACATATAGCTATAGGATGACAATTTAAAGATACAAGAATAACATATAGTTATAGGAAAAAACAATAAACAAAAGAGCATCATTCAAGTCAGCAAAAGAAGTACATATTCATAGTGCTTCAATGATACTAAAAGACAATGTTTCTTTTACAGACATGACATAAGTAAAACTCTAGTTTTGATAATGTTTATGTAGAAGAGTACACGGTGTTCATGTTTAAAGGCGGTCAAAAGGAGTACTCCTACAATGACCAATAAGGGAAATGATAAATGGCATATTAATCAGTGAGATGGGCTACATGATAGTTCATGAATGAATGAAGTTGACAAAGCATTCATCTATCAGGGCATCATAACCACATGCAGTAAAAGGATAGTATATTATCATGTGCAGAGTATTAGTAACAATGCTCCAAAGGAAAATATAAAATCAATGCTACCAGTCAATGATAATCAAGAGAGTCACATGTTTTGAATTATAACATATATATTTTCATAGTGATGTGACACAAGGAGGGTAGGCAGTGGGGCCAAAGGCACTCCCAAATACCAAACCAGCTTGCAGATACACAACACTGAAGCAATAACACAAGAAGGAGAGAAGAAGCAAAAGATGTCCTTTCATTAATTGATCAAACTCAATACATGTCAGGCTGTAAGACCTTCCCGGTTTGGATCATATACATTCAAATGAATTACATAATGATCTTCATACATGCGAGGTCACAGACCTACCATCGAATATCTTAACACTTATTCTTCTATTACAATCTGATACCAATACTATCTATCTTCCAGAACTGATGCCTAAAATAAGAACAAAGAAACAAATATATACAAGAGTCCACAAAAGAGGTCGACACTCAAATCCCTAAGAGAGACCCAGATTTTGGTCCACACAGATCCCAATGAGAGACCCCACATTAATTACGCCACAGAAATTAAATGCAGAAGTCAGCCAGATCAGGATAAACAACTCGGTGAAGATTAACCGAGTGACATCAACCAACTCGGTAAGAATGTAACCAAGAAATAGAAACTAACTCAATGAAAGAAGAAACTCAGCAGCCAACATACACCAAGACCCGTCAGTTTAGGAAGATAGAACAAGTAACCGAGAAACAGCGATTACCAAGCACTTCACCGAGTAGCCTCCAAACATGATAAAGAACAAATGCAAACATATTTTTGGTTGACCGGGATTGCCAAGGACCCAAGATGATTCTGCATCTGACACCTAGGGTTAAAATAAATGATTCCTTGAATCATGTATTAGGTCCAAACCAAAATAAATCAAACTTAGATTGAGGAATCCAAGATGAGTCCTCAATTGGTCTGTTCTTCCATTTTACCAGATACTCCATGTATTATTTTCCTCTTGTACTTCTGCCAACTCTCTGTTTCAAGATCTGTTCAACTTCCTTTATCTGCTTCTTAGTGTAATCACTCGGTACTATCACTTCTTCATCAGGTTCATGATATTTTTATAAGTCTAAAATATTGAATATAGGTGATATATCCATGTCATCAGGTAATTCCACTTCAGAAGCATACTTCTTCTCAATATTTTGCAAGGAGCAAATTTCTTCATTTTCAATTTACCATATGTTCCAATAGGAAATTGGCCTTTCTTCAAATGAACCATTATAGTATCACCAAATTCAAAATTTTTATGTCTTCTTGATCTATCTGCCTTATCTTTGTATTTCTGATTACTTTTTTCCAACTTCTGTTTTACATCCTCATGCAATGTCTTCATGAACTCAGCAAAATTTTCCTCTTAGTTGTGTGCCATGAATAATCTCAAAAGGTGTCTTTCCAGTACTTTTGTTTACTGAACTATTGTATGCAAACTCTGCTTGTGCCAACATCAAATCCCAATTACTCGATGTGTCTCCAACTAAACATCTCAACAAGTTACCCAAACTTCAGTTTACAACCTCTATTTTTCCATCAGTCTATGGATGAAATGTAGAACTATACTTCAACTCAGTGTCCAACTTCTTCCAAAGTGTCTTCCAAAAATAGCTAACAAATTTACTATCCCGATCAGAGATAATACTCCTCAGTAATCCATGCAATCTAACAATCTCCTTAAAGAAAAGATCTGATATATGTACTGCATCTGATGTTTTCTTACAAGGTATTAAATGTTTCATCTTAGAAAATCTATCCACCACAACAAATATGGAATCATTACCTCTTGTTGTCCTCGATAAGCCAAGAACAAAATCCATGCCGATATACTCCAAGGTTTCTCAGGAAGAGTAATCGGTGTATACAAACCAGTATTCTGACTCACTCCTTTTGGAACTTGACAAACCCCACAACTTTTTACAAATTTCTGAACATCCTTATACAACTGAGGCCAAAAAAATCTTTCCTTAAGAAAACTCAATGTTTTATCAATACCAAAATGTCCAGCCAAACCGCTACTATGTTTCTCCTTTATCAAATTAGTTCTCATTGATCCTTTCGGCATACACAAATGAATACCTTTGAACAACATATCTTCATGAATGAAATAGTCTTCATACTTACTTGTTTGATCTGGACTCGGTGCTCTGCACTCTCTCCGCTGCTCAGAAAAATCAGGATCATTTTCATACAAATGTTTCATATCATCAAAACCAGGAACTTCAATTCTCATTTCAGCCAACAAAGATCTTATTCTACTTAATGCATCAAAAAATCGGTTAGAAACTCCACTCTTATGGTTAATCACAAATGTGAAACTCTGCAAATACTCTACCCATTTCATATGTCTCTGATCCAACTTATTCTAACTACCCAAATACTGTAAAGCCTTATGATCAGTATATAGCACAAATTCACTCAGAATCAAATAATGTCTCCATTTCTTCATAGCTTGAACAATAGCATAGAATTCTTGATCATAGACAAAATATTTCCTCTTAGAATCATTCAAATTTTCACTAAAGAAAGCAACAAGTTTACCTTCCTGAGTCAACACAGTTCCAATTGCATTTCCACTTGCATCACATTGAACTTGAAATACCTTATTGAAATCAAGTAAGGCTAACACGGGTAATTCAGCAACCTTCAAATTCAAATTCTCAAAACTCTTATCATCTCCATGCGTCCATTTGAATTCTCTTTTGTCACCTCTCATTGTCTCAGTCATAGCATTACAAATAGAATTGAAATTTATGATAAATTTTCTATAAAAATTGCCAATCCATGAAATGATCTTACCTCACTGACATTCTCAGGTGTAGGCCAACTAAGTATAGCTTCAACCTTCTTAGGAACCATCTTCAAGCCATTAGCTGAAATCACAAAACCTAAATACACAAGTTCTTCTTTCATGAAGGAACTTCTTTTTAGATTTATCAGCAACTTTTCCTCTTTCAATCTTTGCAATACTTGTTTTATTTGCATCAAATTCTCTTCTCTATTCTTACTAAATATCAGAATATCATTCAAGTATACAATCACACATTTATTCAAGAATTTCTTCAAAACTTCATTCATTAGCCTCATAAATGTACTAGGTGCATTAGTTAAACGAAAAGGCATAACCAACCACTCATACAAACCTTCCTTTGTCTTGAAAGAAGTCTTCCATTCATCACCTTCTCTGATTTTGATCTGATGATATCCACTCTTCAAATTAATTTTGGTAAAATATCTTGCTCCACTCAAACAATCCATTATATCATCCATCCTTGGTATAGGAAACCTATACTTTACTATGATCAAACCCTTGTTCAACAACTCATGAACTTGTCGATTAAGCTCTTCATTCTCAGTCAGTGTCAACCAATGTGGTTCCTTGTTTGGTAAACTATCTCCAGGAATTAGATCCATACAATGACTGATAACTCTCATTGGTGGCAAACCACCAAGTACATTATCTAAAATGATCTCCTTATACTCAGTAAGTAACTTCTCAACTTCTGTAGAAATTTCATCTTCGGTATTCTTACTCGATTTGTTAGGAATCAAAGCATAACAAATATCATTTCTTTTCAAATCCTTAATTAACTATCTACCTTCCATCAAAAAAACTTTCACATATGTAGGTATCTCACCAATAGATTCTTCAACCATAGGTAACAAGATTTGTTTCTTACCATCAACCCAAATACTATATCTATTCAATCTTCCATCATGTATAGCATGTCTATCATACTACCAAGGTCTACCCAACAAAATATGACAACAATCCATTGGCATAATATCACACAACACCTTATCATAGTACTTTCCAATTTTCAGATTCACAAAACATTGTTCACTCACCATTAATGTATGCTCATCCTTGATCCATGAGATCTGATAGGGTTTCGGGTGTTTCATCCTTTCCAACTACAAATTTGTGACCATTTCCTCAGATGCCCAATTCTACGAGCTTCCACTATCAACAATCACCTTCCAAACTTTGTCTGCAACTCTACATCTTGTTTTGAACAAAATTTTCCTGATATGATCTTGCTTATCCTTCTGACTCCATAGTATCGTTCTGATCATGAGATTTCCTTCCTTCTCAGCTTCATTCGGTGACTCTTCTTGCACCAAAGCATTTCTACTGCTACCGACTTTACTCAAAAGATTGATGTCCTTCTTCACCACAATTGTAACAAGTTCCTTGGAACCCTCTTCTTCTATAACCACCTCGGGAGTAATTTCCTCTTCCTTGGTATGAACTTCCACCTTTCCATTCAGTCTTTCCTTTATCTTGTGATGTGTCTGAAATTGACTTATCTGGTTCAGATCTACTATTTTCACCATGAGATCTACCTCTTCCTGTAGGGAATCTACCACCTCTTCCTCTTTGTCTTTGCTCATATCTTTTGTTCAATTTCTCCTCAGATTTTAGGACAAACTGATATGCCTCTTCGATGCTTTCCATCTTAACCAAGCTGATCTCATCTTGTATGGAATTTATCAATCCATTCAGATATCTTTCTTTACTTTCCACTTCATCTTCAACATGTCTAGATCTGATGTCTAATCTGTAGAATTCTTCAGTATAATCTTTTACCAAGCTATCTTTTTGCTTCAAACTTTGCATTCTCTGAATTAGGTTAATCTGGTAATCACTAGGTAGAAACTTCCCTTTCAATTTGTTTATCATCTTATCTCATACATTATTCTTGTCTTTACCTTTATTTTTTCGATCCAATTGCAGATGCTCCCACCACAAGGATGCATGACCTTTCAGCTTTGTGCTTTCAATCTTCACTTTCTTCTCCTCTAATACATTTTCATACTCAACATACTTTTCCATCTCAGTTATCCAATCTATCAATTCATCAGAATCCAATTCTTCACTATAATCAGGAGGATTAAACTGAGGTGTGGATTTCAAACTTGTCAAAGCTCGCAGGAATCTCTCTTCTTCCTGATCCATAATAGGTGCAGGTGCAGCTTTGCCTTGCACTTCCTCTAATTCATCATCACTAACATCTTCAAGATGTCTTCCTTTGCACTGGGTTGTCTCAACAACTTCCAATCTTGCAGCCATCTGTCTTAGCATATCAGCTAGACCTGGATCTATATTTCCTCTCCCATGAACCATCTTGAATCCCTCTACAATTGTAGGTCAAATCACAAACTGCTACCCCACAACAATATCAACCAACTAGGGTTAGGGATGACAAGAAGGAACATAGATCTCACCTTCACTCTGATACCACCCGACGCAACGAGGGTAGGCAGTGGGGCCAAAGGGACTCCCAAATACCAAACTAACTTGCAGAAACACAACACGGAAGAAATAACACAAGGAGAGAAGAAACAAAAGATGTCCTTTCATTAATTGATCAAACTCAATACATGTCGCGCTGTAAGGCCTTCCCGGTTTTGGCCATATACATTTAAATGAATTATGGGAATGATCTTCATACATGTTAGGTCACATATTTTCCATCGAATATCTTAACACTTATTCTTCTATTACAATCCGATACCAATACTATTTATCTTCCAGAATTGATGCCTAAACTAAGAACAAAGAAAAATATATATACAAGAGTCCACCAAAGAGGTTGACACTCAAATCCCTAAGAGAGACCCAAATTTAGGTACACACAGTTCCCAATGAGAGACCCCACATTAATTACACCTTGAAAATTAAATGCAGAAGTTGGTTAGATCAGGATAAACAACTCGGTGAAGATCAACCGAGCGACAACAACCAACTCGGTAAGAACGTAACCGAGCAACATAAACTAACTTGGTGAAAGAAGCAACCGAGAAGACAACATACACCGAGAATCATCAGTAAATCAAGACAAAACAAGTAACTGAGAAACAATGATTACCGAGCACTTCACCGAGCAACCTCCAAACAAGCTAAAGAACAAAAGCAAACATATTTTTGGTTGAGCAGGATTGCCAAGGACCCAAGATGCTCCTACATCATAATGCCACAATGAAATTACTCATACATCAAGGTATAGGATTAGAAATAGAAAATTATATCTAAGATGACATGCAAAAATGACTCATAGAATAAATAGGTGATCTAGAGTGTCCAGGGTATAGAACTGAGGAAAATTGGAAATCTAAATTTTCATATTTTTTCTAGATTCTAGTAATTTGCATTTTCAGAGGTCTTTGGAGAAGAATTGGGTGTTGAGACTATCGTCGGTACCTAAAATTGGTTGTCATAGACATTTTATTTTAGGGACAAAAATTGATTTTCTTGGAGACCTTTCCAATGGTGCAAACGGTTCTGAATTTTGAGCACCAAGTCAAAAGTTATGACCCCGCCAAATTGGGGTAAATAAATTCCCAATTTTTTAAAAAATTTATAGCTTTGTTTGTTTTTTCTCATAGCCAACTATTCATTTCAAATTATTATGGATGTGGTGACTTTTGGTGTTTTACGAATTGTATACTATCTATCAATTTTGAATAAAAAGTGATTTTTGGAATGCATATAACTCTCTCACGAGTTTTTCATCTGGGTGCAAGGGAGTGATAAGAGATGATAAATGTCTATGTGTGGCAGTGGTGGCACTCCCCTTGGGATCTCAGACCCACCACCTTGCTAAGGCTATGGGATCTTATTAGGCATTGATCCTTGCCAAAATGCTTAATTGTCGCAAGGTTTGGATAGAGGGTGATTCTAAAAACATATTAATGTGTCTTAAGGGCCTTAGCAAGGGTTGTTGGACCATTAATAATTTAATTATTTCCTCTATAAACATAATTAAATCTTTTGGTAAATGTTATATCTCCCATGCTTATCGGGAAGTTAATTGTATGGCTAACTACCTTTCCAACGCTAGAGTCAAATCTGACTCAAAGCTTATGTGGATGCGTGAAGAGGCTCTCAATGATGATGTGAAGGCCTTTATCGACTATGATCAAACCCACAGAAATGTGGGTAAAGTATTCACAAGTTCCAATGAATACACAAACTGTCGATTAATGATGGTTAATTATGTCAATTGTCTGATTGATAGGCTGGCTTTCAAAAATCACAAGGCCTCTCACATTTTATGGGTGTTGAGCATCTCTATTCTTTTTTTGAAGGTTAATTTTTGGGGTTTCATTTCTTTACATTGTTTTCATAGAGGTAGTAGCTAGGATAATTTGCAAATTTGTGAGAAAGGAAGTATGGGGTGGGACAAGAAGAGATTTGAGCCTCTTGAGTGTGATGAATGGAAGGCTAACCCTACGGTCTAGCACCTCCTTAGCAGAGGAAATCTTACTGACTACATACAACATCTTCACGAGAAAAACCCTGTCATCACCAAGTTGTTCAAGAGAGAGTGTAAGGACGGTAAAATTACCATTGGCGGAAGGTCTGCGAAAGTGGAGGAGGGTGTGATTGTAGAAATTATAGGTTTTCCCTTGGAAGGGATGAATTTATATAGGTACAATAAGTTGACTGACTTGGAAGTTAAGAGGCTTCCCAAGGAGGAAGATGAAAAGAAGAATCTTGTTAAAATCAATAAGATGTACTACGTGTCAAAGACCATAAAAATGGTATGGAGACAAGTTGTGTTTGCTAATATCTAGTACATTACTCTAGATGGTAGGTACACAAGAGTCTATGGATACCTTTTGTTTTATTGAACCATTTTTAGAATGATGTCAAAGTCTCTTTTCCATATTATCTACTATGTGCTATGAATGCTAGCATAAAATATTTCAGGGAAAACCCTCATGGTAACCCTTCTCTCCATGAAGGGCTCATGTTGTTAATTTATAAATATTTTAATTCTATTGTTGTTGAACACCATGTTTTAAGGAATTATAACTTAGGGGATGAGAAGAATGATGTGGAGAAAGATGAAGATGGTGGGTGGGATACATATGTTGAGGAGGTTCCGGGGTCTTCCACTCATGTGAAGAATCCTAAGAATAAATGGAAGGGTAAAGGATCCTCTTCCCTTAATCCCTCTTATGAGAAGATTTCCAATCACAACCTAAGTGATAGAAACAAGAAAGTGTGGAGGAGGAGGATAGTTCATATGAGGAGGAAGAAGGTGAGGAGGAGGGGTGGGACACTGATGTGGAGCTCCCCCTCCCCCCCAATAAGCTAAAAAGTAGTGGTGACTCCCCTATTACTTAGACGAGAAAACATAAAGCCCTCACGCATTCTTTGACTACCAAGAGAGTAGATAACGCCCTGGTGACAACAATAAATAAAAATGTAGACTTTGAGAAGGAAGTTAATGCTTCCCCCTTGGAGACAATAATTTGAAAAATGTGGATTTTGAGTAGGGTAATTTCTCCCTTGTTGGCTATGAGGAGATTGATGAGGAAAACACAGGTACCAAATATGTTGCTGATTTGAGTGAGATGGACCGACATAATAGAGAATTTTCCATTAGTGTCCTCCAAATGGCCAAGCAGGGTGTCATGGATTTTTATAGGCTCATTAGGTGGGTTTTTCATGAGGTCAAGGATATCAACATTAAACAAAGGGCTCTCTCCAACAAGTTGGAGAACTTACTTGCCTCTGGTGTGGGAAAAGATAACAACATTATGTCTACCACTACTAATTATCTATGGACTACTAGTGAGAAGAATTATGCTCTAGGTGATATTACCCAAGTGGTGAAGAATCTTGAAACCCTCAGGACTAATCATGAGAATAATTTTTGGGAAATTGAGCATAGGGTTTCTAAATTGGAGACCACTTTGAAGAAAATTGGTGAGCAAAGCTACAAGATCCTTAAGGCTTCTACGAAACACCTGAAGATCCTTGTTGGGATGCTAGAGAAGACTAATCAAGAGAGGGCCATTGTAGAGATCGAAGGTGACAAGGATGTTGGCCACTCAGAGGTGATTTTTGGACATTGTAAGAGGACTCGTGCAAGAACGAAGAAGGAAGCAATTAAGCCAAACAAAGACATTGAAGATCTGAAGAGTGTTGCTACCAACATGGATTAGCTAGAGATGGAAGCGGTTGAGCTTCTTAAAAACTTTATTTAGTTTTATTTGTTGATTTTCATCGAGTTTCTGGTTTTTTGTTGGTCTTTGGTCATGTGTTGGCTTTGTCTCTTTTGTGCCAACTTAGTTTGTTGACGACTATCATTCATAGTTTCATTTTTTGCTATAATTTTATGCTTATTTCTTCATAACTCTGATATTGTATTGGGTCCCTAAAACCTATTTTTACTTAATTAAAAACTCTCTCACGAGTTCAATGTAACCTCATGGAGAACAATTAGTTTTATCTGACTTCAATATAATAACTCTCAGTGTAAAAAAAAATATCACTAGGTACTATGAAATAAGAATTTATGGCTACATGTTTGGAACCAACAAGAAATTTTTTTTCCAAAAAGAATAAATTATTAGAGAAACAAATAATGTTCAAGAGAGTATCAAGTGCCTCCGTCACTTGAAAGCTTTTTGAAGAAAAAACTTCTCAAGGTTTGTTAACACAATTTTCTAAACAAACTTGTATCAAAAGAAACAAGGCACTAGAAATAACAATTAGTCTCAATTTTAGGGCATCAATAAGTTCATTGTTTCTAATTTCCACATCAAAGGAGATTTTGTACCTTTCTAATAAAACAAAGAAACAATACTTCCTTAGTGGTTGAAGTGTTGAAATTAAATGTTAGAAATTCATTGTCATGATCTAGGTATAATCACTCATGAAACCAACTAATGTCCATGTGTTTGGAAGCTAAGAGAAGGGATGGATGAGCCCAATCATACTTTGCAAATTTGGCAAGTCACTGAGTACTCATAGTTTTTCTAGACAGTGAGTATTCATAGGTTTACTCATGGGGGTTTCAATGTAGAGTTTTACCAAATTCTATGAAAAGATCACTAAGCACACAGTGAGTCTGATAATTTGATTCACTATGCCATCAATGCATTAAAAATGTAGGAAAACAATGGGTCAAACATTCCAAAAACACTAATATATTTGAATCCTGATAGTAATATCACAATTTTACTTGTTGCGGAAAATATCTCCTACTTATCAATTAATGGGCTTAAGGGGCTTTCTAATGAATGGCTCATAACGCACAACACTTGTTGAAGGTTTTGCAAATAGGTTGCAAGCCAAGTGGTAATAACCTTGGAGGAAACTTTGTGGCTAAGCGTGCTTGAGATGGAGTAGTACTGGGATAGGTGACCTCCCAAGAAGTCTCGGTGCTTCACCACGTGAGCATCACCTCGATGAAATGAGCTCGAAGTGTCCCATTCATTCTCATGAGAGATGGATTCTTGTGAACAACTATCCATGAAACATGGGAAAATGAGTTTGACTCAAAAACTACACAGATATATTCCGATAGAAATATCACAATTGTTTCTTTCCTTTTAAAAAGTTACGAAAGTGTTGTGTGCCATGAAGGTCGTTGGGCACTGCCCTCAAACCCCCACCAAAATCATTTGATACATTTTGTAGTTTTATTTTGCATAAAATTTACAAGTTTTTCACAAATTTAAAGTATTTTTAAAGTGTTTCATTTTTCCGAGTTTTCACGAGTTGAAATTTTTTGGTTTGTTGAGTACTCTCCAAATTCGTGTTTGCAAATTATGAGACCAATGATAGAGGCTTTTTTTGAAGACATTTATTTTGAAGTGTTGATCTAAGAAAACACTTAGAAAATGTTGTTTTGTTGACAAAGTCATTAAATTTTGCTAACTTCTGCATTGGAACTCAAGAATCCTTACCCTTGAGAAATAATTTTTTAACTACTCACACTAATGCATAAATTAGTTGTTAGTGTTACACATGGAAATTCTCGTGGTGGAACAATTTTCAAATTAGCCATTAAATCTTTTCAATGTGGAGAGAGAATTGAGTTGATAATGAGATCCTATTCTAAAGAATGGATGTGATGGTAGCATTGGTAACAGATAGAGGAGTCCATGTCATATAGAAGCAATATAATGGTGGAGTAAGAGAGAAGTAAGACAGGGGGAGTCAAATGAATTCAAGTCAAAGAAATTATATCATAAGGTGAAGTGAAGGCGTAATTGAAGGAGGTCAAAAGACACATATCCATAAGAGGAATGAAAGCATTGGAGTAAATACATTGGCAGGGGAGTAAAAAATTGTAATTGGCATAACCCAAGATAGCAAGACATTGTTTTGGTTTGAAGCCTAAAGAATCTAAATTATTTTAGTGTTGTATCAATTGTCATTCCACAAGTTTTTGGATTTCATGCTTCAATAAGAAAAACTCTGGCCACATAAGCCAATGATCAAATTCTTTCAACGATGGCGTTTATTTTCAATATATCTTCTTGCAAATTTTTGTTTGGCTTCCAATAATCTGGCTAAAGAATAATTTCTAAGAAAAAAATCAAAGCTTGAAAAAGAAAGGGTTGCCAAGATATTTTTAGAGTTGGGAAATGGCAAGCTAATCGCAAAAGCAAAAGACTGCAAATTTTTTATCAAGCATGCATCTCTCAAGATTCACATTATTAAAATTATGATAAGTTGCAGGATTTTAAGTAAACTATTGGTTGCATGTATTCTCCAGTTTCTTCAATTTTCTAAGCTCAGGGGACACTATTTTTCAGATGGCAAAAAATCTCACAAATTTTGGGGACAACCATTAAATAGTCTAAACAAACTAAAAACAACTGAGATTTTAAGACAGTGTACTACACTTACAATGAGAATCCTCCTCGTAGATTTTAGGTGATCTACCATTTTTCCTTTTAAATTTTAAGAATTACCTTTTGTATTTTTAAACACAGAATGGAACAACAGGCTGTTTAAACCATAAAAAATGGGATGTACCCTCCAAGAACCAAGAACATCAGAGACAAGGTGCATCAACTAGAACCTTAGAGAGCACCATGGATGCACTAATCCTTTTTTCAGGGTCAAGAAACACAATGCAAATGTAGCAGAAAAATGTGTGACTTTTATGAAGCCCAATTCAGTTGAACACACACTTAAGCTTGTTTAATGTATTTGGGTACTTGTTCTATACATCAACAATTTTTGAAAATAATTGTAGGTTTGAATGTTTTGAAACTTAATTTTGTGGCTGGACCAAGTTGATTTTGATTTCATTTGGTTTGTCATTAAGCTAACATATTTCTCTTGTTTTGTATCTATATAGTATTCAATTTTGGAAAACCAAAAACTCATTTAATACAACACGTGCACAACCAACACTAAAAATACATATTGTCAGGTATGACATTTTCAAATATAAGTTGTAATGAATGTAAAGATACATCACCATATAAAGATTCATAAAGCATTGCACATAAAATAACCATACATGAAAAGAGAGGTAATGAAGTACCATACCTTTTGTAGAACAAGCTTAAACTCTTAAAGTTCACTATGACCTCGTTGCAGCTTTTCACCATTTCAATTGATTTCTAGAAGTTATTTTTCAAGCTCACCAAGTTTTATCTACATGCAAGATATAGCTACCAAATTGAAAATTCAATGAAGCACGTTAGATCTATTTTACAATTAAACATACAAACTGCCAATGATTTAAATTTTAAACAAGAAAATTACTTCAATATCATCCAACTCAATATGTGGATGCAAAGCAGGCCTTGTAGAAGGTGATAAAGTAGATTTACTCATTTGTTCTCTGAAAATTGCATTTTTTTAGCCATTTCCCCATGTTGTTTAACCTGTAAATGCAAGTCTACTTCTTTAGTTATAGATAAATGGGTAAGAGTACTAACTATGACAGCCACCTATTTTGTACAGTATCAAACAACAAATTCCTTAGTCCTGATATTAACTATAGCTTTGAACTTCATCTATGCTAACTCTTGAATGATAAAATGTGTCTAAACATATTAAATTCATGAAGATATATTTTCACACCTCTTTAATTATTAATGTTATTTACTTAAAATTGCTTGACTAAGAAAGAAAGAAAGAAAGAAAGAAAGAAAGAACGAACCTATACTAACATTCATGAATGAACAAACCATGTTATAAACTCAAAAGTACATTGAAAAATAGAAGTTAAAACTAAGGGAACAATGAAAGGCCACCACTCATTATGCTTATTACATGCAAAGAAAGTAAATGTTCACTAATAATAATATTTCTTATACAAGTATTGGCTGCAAAACAAACTGTGCATACCTAATTAGCATAAGCTCGCTGAAATGGGCTTTTGTCTGCATTAAGCTGTCAAAAGAAAGTAACACACTTTAGAATTCTCAAGATAATTTACTTTATGTTTGACATTTAAAATTTCAAATATAGAACACATCAAGAAAGAGTTGCTTTAATAACATTTCATATAATAGCTCATTAACACAACAACCAGAAATATCTGAACATAGAATACAAGCATTGTAATAAATGTAAAAATAGAGTAATTTCCAACTCAGAGATATTTAGAAAATTAGAATAAACATCTCTCTAATTATTTTGAAAACGAACATCTGAGAACCCATTTGAAAATATTTTTATCTTTTAGCGAAAATCATATCATCAGGAAATTAACAAATATGTAAATAGCACACCCCTAATTGAAAACACATCTACTATAAACACCTTACTATTAGTTTAAAATAAACCAGCATCATACAATTATTGAAAATAATAACACATGTTACACTTGATTATGTAAAAAATAAATTATTAAGTTGTATATAAAGTCACAACCTAGATTGACAGATAACCTCAATACAAATATTGATGGTAAAATCCACTTTCAATTTAATTTACGGCTTTATAAACACAATTTTAACAATAACTTAAGAAGTATAAGTATAACATTCATCATTTTCCTCTGTCATGTGCTCAAAGCACTAATATATAAGTTACAAAATTCCCTCCTTTAGAGATTTAACTAATAATTATTTATTACTAGAATCTACACTGTGTATGCACCCCTGGCCCTTCACACTCAGACTAGGTTCATCTAGATATGACTACACCTAGGTGTGCTTAGAGTACACACTAGAAAATCATTATAGGGTACAATCATAGTTGTAAATAGATAAAAGGTACAGTCACAAACATCCTTGCAGGAAACCAATGGCCATTATGCTACACATGAAAAATAGAGATCATAGGTTAAAATAAAAAATGGGGTAGTCATCAATGACACAAAGCATTATGAGAATAAAAATCAACAACATTCAATTTATTAACCACAATCAGCTTTAAAGCAACCTCATATATACTAGTCAAGTTCCCATTGAAGAGTTTAGAAAGAAGTCGCCCAAACATTGATATTAGGTGTTTTGAAAGGATAGATTTGGAGTCTATAGAGCATTAGTAAAGAGTGTAAAGAACAATGCCTTGTTGGGACACTATTACAACTTTGGGGAAAGCCTTCGAACTATACAAAGTGATATTTAAGGAGCCTTTTCCATAGGTGTATCTTAGCTTCAATTGTTTTTTGTTTATAGTTTAACCATAGTGCTCAATGAGTAGCAATTCGACATAGCATGTTATTGTGGAAGGATACTCTTCATGAGAATGAAGTTACATGGTTTTTAAAGGCGAATAGAGCATTATTATGACAGTCAGGTGGGAAAAGAAGTATTTTACCATTCTAAATAACAATAAGGTACAAGATTGTTCAATATGTGCAAGAACATCAATTTCAAATATCAATACAAAAGAAATGATCAATTTCAAGAACAATAACAATTGATTATTTGTATAGGAAAAATGCCATTACAATGAAAGACATTTCTACAATGAATCCAAGACAAAATATATGTTGCAAAGAGGGATACATAATTCATTTCCATGTATACTCAAGTAAGAGGGCATTATCAGAACAAAATCATGAACATAAAAATGATGCAACCAAGAGTTATCTTAGAACACATCCATCACATCAACATTCATCAAGATAGGACCAAGGAACATAATAACATGAAGGAAATGTGCAACATAAAGTTATAGTTGTAGATCATTAATATAAAGAGTGCAATCAAGGACAAGTAAAAGATAATGACAATGAGTGCTATCATTGCTATACATTTGAACGAACATCCTTGTTATATGATATATAAGAAATAATTTTAATAGGGTAAAAAGAAAACATTACTGCACAATGAGTGTTGTGACTGAATTCGTGACATTTAATGTGGTTGAGATCATCATGGTGATACAGAAAGAGAAAGAAGAAATCAAATATGGACAGAGTTCAATTTTTCTGTGGATGATAATATTGATATGAGTTAAGAGTGAAAAATCATGCGAAAAGATATATTAGACTTCAACCTTATTGGTATAAGGAGGAATATGGAGACATAAAACACATAGAAAAGCACCCAAGTATTTGCATAAGATCTGCTTTAGATGTGGAAGAATGTTCATGCAGTGGGTCAAAACATCATTGTACTTGCAATTTTGCTTTCAGAACATCCAGAGGTAGCTACTTTGTTCAAAGAAAAGCTGGAGACAGGGATGTTGTTGACAGCTCTGAAAGCACAAAAATGGGATTTGACACAAAAGAGCATCTACATGAACTTCTTCATAATCAAAGCAACATCACTGTATGAAGCAAAAATAGGACTGTCACAGCCTAATTGGTGTTTGAAAATTTACATTATAGTCATGTCAATGTGCCATGAAAAAAAAGACATTAAATGAATGGAAGAAAATGGAGCCCGAGGCACATACATAAAATTTCCCTGTAACAAAAAGAAATTTACCTCCATGGGAATTGTCACCCACAAAAAGAAATACTTTTCTAAAGTATGCTCGGTTAAGAGCCAATCCGTTTAAATATTACAATGTACATTTGTTGGATGTGATCCTATTAGGGGATTTACCTTAGATCTATTAATATCTTCACCCTGTTAGGAGTGGCCTGGTCAGAGGGCTTACACATTCATCCTAGAATGTTACCTTTCACAAGGATTTACAAAAAGACTTATTAGGTCCACTCGGTTAAGAGATTTTCTGTTACAAAGATTAATAAGCAACTATGTACTAAGTTGACCTGTGATTCTACAACTATCCTTTGCTTGATCAGATCCCTTGTTCACTCTCTGAAACTTACTGGCATCAACAACTCATCAGTCTATCCTCTTGACTGGTTCTCCAACTCTTTCTCTACTCTGCTTAGTAGCTCTTCAACTATTCAATTTGCCAACATCTCTGTATAAACATACAAACTCATCAATATATAGGCCTTTGTTTTTCTTCTTAATCCTATTGATTAGGTTTCCCTTCAATTGCACTCAACCATCACATCATCTCATATGGACTGATACAATGTATCTGCAAATCGGTTAGGTGGTTAACCTTTGCCTCGTGACTCACTTTTTTTGGAACTCACAACTTTATTTTGCTACTTAATCTTCATCTCAGATTTTGAACTTGACTTTTCATGACCATATATCTTGTAACAAACTTCATCTTTGTCCTTAGCATCTTCTTGATCTTTGTGCCTTCACATTAAATTCATTCTAATGATTGAATCTAATCTCTGTTCAAACTTTGTTCCGTGCTTGGTGACTTCAGTGACTATCTTCACTCGGTGTCTGACTTTGCTCGGTTACCAACCTTGCTTGGTAACTAACCTTTCTCAGTTGTCAACTTCGCTCGATGACTGTCTTTGCTATTCTTGACCGACTAACACTTCACAGCTCGGTAACTAGGTTGTTCCCTTTACCAACTTGACCTTTCTACTTTATCGACTTAACAACATCAAATGTTAAGTAAAAAAAAGTATACCAATAGTTCCTTATCATTGTCTGATCTTTATTATCTGCCCAATTAAGTTCCTCTACGATTGATATGGCAACTTAATATAAACCAGAAATCAATTTCTTTACATCAATGAAAAAATAACAACTAATCTAACCATTCTACTTGCTTGTACTCTTCTAAGCTCGGTCTTCATCACCATTACCATCAGTTGGTTAACACATTTTACATTGCAGATATAATCAACATCCAACAAAGATCACTTAATTAATAACAAAACATGATAGACCGATCAAATCCTATCATAAAACATGCATTACAAGGATCTTGCATAATCAATAACCGGACAAGATGAGCCAATATCTAGTCTCATCGTTAATTAAACAACCCCAAATGACATAAAACATGTCAATATAAGTAATCATTCTACTGAAATATTAGTATAAAAGACAGATATGATAAAAAAGGAGTTCAGTCATCTTCACAAATTTCCCAAACTAAGATTTGAACAATCAATTCCCAATCCTTGGCATGTTAATTAGCATAAATGATCCCACAAAATGAACAATAAATCGGTTTTGTCAAATATTAAATATGTTGATAGAATTAGGATGGATGAATATGTTGGCATAATTTAGGATGGGAAAGAAGAAATAAAACCATCTATATTAAAAAGTACATTCCATGAATCAGGCTCTGGGAATAAAAACCAATATATTACCTCAATCATGAGCTTTTCCAAAAGTAACATAAAATAGTTATCTGTATTACCCGCACAAAATCCTCTAGTGCATGAATATCATAATTTTAGGAAAGAAAATAAAGGGTGTCTCCTAAAATTTCTTGACAAGAAGCAAATTCATCAATAGCTTTATTAGCTAAATAATCAGCCATTGTGTTAGCTTCTCTGAAGTAGTGTCTGATGCAGGAGCATCCTGGGTGTAAGGGCAATCTTGCATCACCCAAAAATATTTTTGTTTTCTTTTCAATAAGGGCTACCTTGTGCAGAGCTGCTATTTATGGAAACTTGCTATTTTTAGT
>MU225946.1:1036734-1055691 GCA_018584345.1 Thuja plicata
ATTGTGGGTGGAAAGGTTCTAAGAATCTTTGATTTTGTGTGATATAAATCCAGAAACTAGAATTTTTGAACAAAATGTCAATGCAACATATCCAAGTGTTGATACTGACATATTTATAAAGATAATCACAAGACAAAAGTTAAGTAATTCAAAACCTCAAGATTTACAAGCCACGTTTTCAAATCCTATCCACAGCTATCTATTTGAAAAAATTAAATAATAAATTCAAACCCCAAGGTGTTTTTTAAGATCTTGTGCTGGTGAGGTTCAGTGGCTAACTCATATGTTTAATGTGATGACAAAGCTCAGAGACTCACCTCAAGGCAGGTCCAACAAGTTTGAATATGATCTAGACACCATTTAGCTGCAAAAGTAAATCTACCAAATGCTTTAAATAACCATGCCAATCTAAGACAACTAAGTTTCTTCCTTAAATTGCTAGATTCTACAACATGCTGATGATTTGGACTGGAAATGGGAATGTATTAAGGTCATGGAGAAATAGAAAATTCAATTCATATGACACGAAGCCAATCATATCACAATATCTTCAAGTATGTGAAATCTCTAGGCCATGACTTCAAGTATGTGAAATATGAGGCTTGAAATAGTTCACCGGTCAACAATTTAATCATCAAAACATCCAAATGAGAGTCTTCTAAACACATAAATTTTCCTGTTCCTGAATATCAAAACCTTTTACACCTTAGAACATTTAAGTACATCCTTAGAGCATTTAAGTACATCTATTGAACACAGAAAACTTATTGCTAGTGCAAATATTCATACACCTTGAATGGGTACATACTTTGAGATTTTTACATTTGAGAACTTTTGAACTTGAATCGAGTCATATAAAACAACAACTATAGACATAATTAACTCAAACTCTTAAAAACCGTTTTCTAAATGCTTTGAATTTTTACAACTTTGAGACAACTAATTTCACTAATGATATAATGTCAAAGTACTATAGAAATAATATTCTAAACATAATGAAATATTTAAAGGAGTATAAGTTCTATATTTTAGGGAGTATGTGTCTCTCACTTTCCTTTTGTTTATCTACAAGTATAGCTCCTACAGACTCTCATTATCAAAATAGTTTTGGTCATGCAATTTTCATGAGAAGACACTAGATGTTACTGTGTAAGAGTCAATAAATTCTACCTTAGCTGTAGGGAGATTAGTTTTGGTTTGTCAAAGAAGTCACTTGCCATGGTCAAGAGAAAAATATAAATTGCAAAGCAAAAGGGAAATTACAGTGTGCTTATACTGGAAAAGTTAAAAGCATAGCCCCCACCACGCCTACCTACAAATTAAATATATTAAGAAAATCATATTGAAGCTCGTACTGAGATAGATAGTGATATATTGGAGGTTACATAAAACGATCAACAAAAATTCAATGTTGATCAGCCAAACAGTAGTAAATCAATGTAGAGCTATACAGGCTGTAATCAATCCTCTCCCTCAGAAAGAATAGTGTAAAGATTCACCTTAGTTCATCTCTATAGCAAGTACTTCCAAATCAATTGCAAATGGTGAAACAACATAATTGGAAACAATACTACAGGTGATTAAAACCCTGCCATTATTATTGTAAATCTTCATTTCAAGAAGGATCTTAAAAGAGAAACCAACAATGGATCTGGGTACAGTGATTCATCCAACAACTTTGATTTCTTACTTATCTCAGTAGAGTTTGAAATGGGAACCCAATAATATGGAAAATGAAATGGTGTTGCTTATGTCAATGTTTGACCCTAGTCAGTCCCAATAATGTGGATTCTCTGATAGAGTGCGAGGTATACGGTGTCCCCATTAAGTATCATTTTCTCAAGGATAAAATCAGGTCTAAAAAAATGGATTAGGTGACGACTAGATCTAGTTCCCTTAGAAATACAATGTAAACACAATTTTGTGCAGTAAGAATAAATCCTTGTAATACGACATGGTTTTGGTCTTCAAATGATTTTTAGGGAGTACTTGCAAGTTCATTCCACCAACATTTTGTTACAGAAATCTTCAACATATGCACAAATGAGCTCCAACACCTTTTATAGCTTTTTTGGAGGGAATTTGCAATTCAAAATTATAATATTTTTTCCCCTCAAAATTGTCATTTTGAAATAATAATAACGTTTCATACACAAAGCCACCTTTAACTAGGCGTGCAAATTTTAATACATTTCATTACCTCTCCAACGAGCTAGTACACTAAGTAGTCCGTTTATGATTTCTCAACATTAGATCACATTAGTGAAATAGTAATTAATTATTTAATAACTCATCCAACTTGTGGAAAGCACTGAAACTGAATTGGAATTGAACATTGATCACACTTGGATGCTACTAAAGATGTAAGATGATGATTGGAGCCCATTGCATCCATTAAAATGTCTTTTAGTGCAACTGTGCCATAAGTATGGTTGTGCCCCATAAATAGAATTGCATATACCATTTTTTCACACTAGCCTGTTCATATCTAAATTTATCAATTTGGTGCTTACGAACACCTTTGAAGATATCACTAATTTGATGCTTAAGAACACCTTTGAAGATATTCTATAATTTGATATGATTGTTTCATTTGAGAAGTTATTGGCACCGAAATGTTGAAGTAGTTGTTATGAAAAAGTAGCTGTGATGGAAAAGTGATCCAAAAATAGGCATTTCTGTGATGGAAACAAAGCTGTGTTATTTGTGAGCTTGAATGCAGTTGAGAGACAAAAACATCTGGGACTACTTGGGTTTTGTGGCTGCATATTTACTTTGGGTTTCAATATTTTATCTTTGTTGTCTTGGCCAAGAATTGCAGTATTAATGTTCAAATATAGGTGGTTCTGTAGTGTTTAGCTTTTAGGAGTTGCCATCATAAAATGTTTGTCACTTTTTGAATTCTATGTTCACCCAAGAATTCTTACTAGTCTAGTTGGCCATGTGTTGTACAAGTGTTGAGTATAATATCAGAGCATCTATAGACCAGTCTAGGAATTCATTTTCAATGCGCTGATCTTCCCAAGTGATATGATCTCCTGCAGACTAGTTTACACGTGACAATCATTGGTAGATTTCTTTGGATTTATATATCTTATCAGAAAGAACCTTTTTATCTTTCAAATTTCTGAGACTTTTGATCTTCCCCATGTCACATCATTTCCATATGTGGTCCATCAATCATAGTATATTTTATTTTGACTAACTTTCCAATATTTTCTTAATATTCTAGATGGTATAGTTGACCAAAGAACTTAGATAAAAAAATAATTTCTAACCACTTGAGACTAAAAGAAAGAAAATTCAAAGATATGATGCTAATCAAAACTAAATGAAGCACCATTCCTTCCAATTTTCATTTTCTTCACAAATTGATTCTTAGAATATAACAATAGAATACTTACTCCAATTTTTCAGCAACCATGGTATCTTTCAATTTTATATGCATAGGACAAAACTTATCATTTAATTATTTAGCAATGTTCCCATTCAACCAAATTTACAAATGTTCATTTCCAATATTCCTACATCAACCAAACTAGGAGTGGAGACAATTGGTTGTGTAGTGCTTGCAAGTGGCAGAAAAAGTTACTTTTCTTGATTCATGTAGTACTTGCAAGTGGTGGCAAAAGTTAAAAGGCCTCATCTTCAATGTATCATCTATCAAAATTTCTACTAAACTAGGAGTGGAGACAATTTGCTATGTAGTCATTTAGAGTGACTACACTAAAAATTAAATCAATTGGTTGTATTGTAAATAATTGCAAATATGAAAGAAGAGAATCCAAAGCCACTGGAGGGTTCATTGTATGCAATAAAGATTGCGGGTTGTGTAAAATCTAATGGAAATGAACCTTACACTTCGAGGTAAAATTTGTGGAGCATAGACTTCTGAGACACAAAGGCCCTATTTTATAGTGTAGGTAAGGCATTTTGTCCTCTCCTTTGTTTGAAAAATCTAAGTGAATTACCTCTACTAAAGTAAGCCCAAAACACAGAGCAACTCACACATTGTTGATTCTTTAATGTTTTTGTATGCACTTGTTCCTATAGCAGTATTTCTTAATATCTGAGATGCTAAAAGGTTTATAAATGTAAGAAGAGTTGGTGATGGTTGGTGCGTCCAGTCTGGTAGAGCTGGGATTCAGACCAACTCAAAATATTTACAATGCCCGTTTGAAATTTTATTTTCAAATACTTTTGATAGAATTTTTTTGTGGAGGCCATATTTTGTAGCATGTTTTTTCTTCTAAAAAACATTGGCAAATACCTGCCACCGAAGGAATTCAACAATTAAGGGGAAAAATTTAGATCAATCAAAATTTTTATCTAGTTCTAATTGAACAAATTTTAAAGTATTATGTTGAAGAGTCAGGGGAAGAGAGAATTTTTGAAAATTATTTGATTTCAAAAGTAAACAAATTCAATTTGAAATCAAAACTTATTTTATCAATCCTCAAATAGCCATGAGCGTAGGATATTACAATCTCAGAGGGCTTGATTGACTGTCATATTCAATGCAGAAATTTGATACAAACTAGAAAAAATGAAAAAGATTAAAGGCCAACAATTGGAATGTTCAGGTTGGACTTGCATCTCTACGTCACTGTCATGCTATGAAGCACTCAATTTGATTAATTAAATTCTTGAGTGAATTTTAGATAAGATATTGATTCATGATCCATGATCTTACCAAGTCCCATTTTCCAATACTAGTCTCCATTGTCTCTGGTTTTCATTACATTAGCAATTAGTATAGAGATTTTAAATACATCCTATTTGAAATTATTTTATTAACTTATAATTTATTTTGTTTTACCTTAGTTGTTTTATTTATTATGTACATGGAAGCAATTTATTTTTAAATATAACAGTGATTATTACATATTATCATTATGCTCCACCTCTTGTTGCCATTGTAGAATGCCTCTCAGCATTAATGAGTAATTCATAATGATTGGGACAAGTATTTAATGGTCTGAATTATCTTTGGTCCCATGGTAGTCTAACAACATTTATAGAAATATCGAATATCAACATGATTTTTACATAGAATATTCCTAGGATGAAATAGATAAGGAACTTCATGATTGGCCCTTGGTTTAAATAGCATGGTTTGTAGTCCAATTAAAGTGCAATTAATCAATATTAAAATAAGGATGCAATGAAACATATAGTATGGAAATCTAAATTTAATTGTATGAGCATGTTTAGGGTGTTCATTAATCTTCAATTACAATTTTTGGTGAAAATTGCCCCTTTATATAGTATTTTCACCTTGGTGATTGTTGGATAGGCTTGTAGCAACCATTCAGACCTAAACATTAGATGTTCCCTTGAGGTATTGGAAATGTAACTTTTGCTGCCACTTGCAAGAACTTAGATGGTATAGTTGACTAAACTGATTGGGAATCACCTTCCACCCATTGAAAAAGCAACTTGAACTTGCATTTGAGTGGAGGAGGGAGTTGGGCTCTGTCAAGGACATTGTGAGGCAAACAAGATCCTTGTGTGATGTTCTAAAATTGTTCATAAATTGTTCATTACCTTGTGTTGACTTCGCAGAAATTTTTTTCACTGCTATTTCCTTTCCATCTTTTCTTCTTCCCTGAAAGATGAAAACAAAATAAGACTTCTCTATGATTGTTTAAATAGATTTCCTAATCCATGGAAACACTATGTCTTTCAGGGAATATAGGTTCACCTTGTATATGGTTCCAAAACCACCTTGTCCAAGATTCTCTTTTTCAATTTGATTTGAGATGTTGTCTACATTAGTATGTTGCTTTTTATTGCAATTATAATTAGTATAAATGAAGAAAATAATCAACTAAACAAAATGATATGGTGGAATTACAGTGCAATATTAATCGATATAGCATCGATGACTTTGGTCAATGTGCCTATGTGTCAATGTGGTTTCGGCCCTTGTGTGTTGAAGATGTCACACACAACAAGTAATCCTAGGTGTCAATTTTGGGGTTGCCCAAATAGGAAAAAGGTCTAGATATGGAATTATATTTTATGTTTAAAAGTAATGTGACAAGTAATCATTTTAGGAAGAATTGATGTAGATTTGGTATTGCAGGGAAATAGAGGATGTCAATACTTTCAGTGGATCGATGAAACCACATTTACATCTACCCCATCTACGTCTATACCTGATGTAGGAAATGAGTGCAACTTGTGCAAGGCTCAAGAGGCAGCTAGTACCACCAAGATTGCTTCAATGGTGAAAGTAGAAATCATGTTTTTGTGATGCCTTCTTTGTGTAGTTTGTGCACTAATTTGTTGGGACCATATGCATAAATGTGATTAACAGAGGGCTATTGTAGATACCGAAACTTTTTTAAAATTTCACGTAGATACATTGGACATAATTTGATAAAATCATGAACTTTTTGTTGTTTATGACTTCGTTATGATTTTCTATATAAAATTAAACACAATAAAAAATTAACCTTATCAAAAAACAATTTGAATAAAGTTATAACATTTTAAAAAAGTTAACCTTATTTATGATTTATGATGTATCAACTCTAGGAGGGATCGTTGACATTATTCAAGTGCGACTTTGGGTTATTAGTGATCTATTTGACATGCCACCATGGAAGGGATATCGATTATTAGTGTAAACAGTAGCTAGTTAATGACTTATATAATATTGGTTAATAATGTAAGTGTGGCCACTAAGATTTTTTAGGAATATCTAAATGTCAGTGTGGCCCTTTACTCACGGTCATAGAATTAGGTAAAATGTATCTCCTCTCATACAATTATAAATCTTGTAGGTATGGGATCATGGATATTACCTTAATATCTTACAAGAATTGGTTCTCCATCATAGTTACGAACCGTTGGGTTTAAAAGTTCTACCATCCTTTAGAAGACTGGTTTTAAAGTTAAACTTGAACTATGATGTCTCTGCAAGTTACGTAGGCAAGGCCATCTATGATGAGCCCTCGAGGCATTAGGTCTAGCCCTTAGGTCTTGTAATTTTGAGTTCTTTCTTGATCTTGCCACCCCTTACCAATATTTTACATAGTTTGCATCTCTTTACGAAACTAGTTTTCAATGCCTTATGAAATATCATTGTAGGTAGTTACCATATATTGTTTTATACACTGTTTATTTCATTGACAACATGAGCTTGGAATTTTTAATGTATTTTCTATTATTGGATCAATATATTTTTCCCACTTATTCATTATGTTGGCATACTTATTCATTATTTTCATTATTGTTACTTTGTTTTAGGTCTTCTCAATATCGACTACTAATCATTGGTTTCTCTTTCTCCCTTGGGAATGCTTTTCAAGTAGAAATGATAGGATACCATCTATCTTTCTTGGATAATCTTTATCAAAAGGGGATCAATTTCCTTTATCTTCAATCGAATAAGGGGTGCAGAAGGTTGCTTTGCATCCATTGGGTATAGAAATTGAGTGGTATACCCAAACAATGCAAAGCATCTTCTGCACCCTCGATTTTAGTGAAGAGAGCAATGCCATTGATACCCTTTGGATAAAGAAGCTTCAGAACATAAGTATGATATCCTACCATTACTACTTGAAAAGCATTTCCAAGGGATCATAGATTCTCTATCCTACCATAGACACGTGTGCATTCCCTATCATAGCCTTAACACAATCTCAATCTCATGAGGTTGTAGTGGGCCCAATTGATCTAGATTGACCAATAACAACTTCCACTTTCTACATTGAAAAAGTACCATATCTCTCTCTTCAAGGGTGGGTTATTCATTACTACCATGTCATTTTGTATTTAGTTGTATGTAGCTCTAATTATTTATTGTCTACTATGCAATCTTTAGCATATGTATCATGTGACTTATGTAAATCTGATTATGATTGATCTTAATATCTTACAAGAATTGGTTCTGCATCATAGTTATGAACCGTTGGGTAGGCAACCTTATGAGGAGGTCTATGTATAACTTATTTTTAGGTAGAATCTAATTAGGATCTCATCCTTGTTCATGTAAGTGGATGGAAACCGATGGAGACACTGTCTGGGGACTCTACCCTAGAAAGGGGTTGCATAACCACTTCTACCATCCTTTAAAAGACTAGTTTTAAAATTAAACCTGAACTACTATGTCTCTGTGAGTTATGTAGGCAAGGCCATCTATGATGATCCCCCAAGGCATTAGGTCTGGCCCTTAGGTCTTATAATTTTGAGTTCTTCTTTGATTTAACCCATTTACTTGTTATTGCAGCAGACCCCCCTTTAGTGCAGCAACCTCGTGCTCCTCAAAACATGAGGAAGCATCATAATTTGAGATCTCAGCCACAAGAGGAGGAGGAAGATATTGATACTCCTCTCAACCTTTTCCTTAAGAAACCTAAGAAAAACCCAAAAAAAGAATGATTTCTTAAAAATGCTCTTTGATAAAAACTTGTTTGATTAACTTTGTTGGATAATGAAAGAACGTTGTTTTAAGTAATTATCTATGAATGTTGTTTATTAATATTGAATTTTATGTCATGTTAATGAATATTGTTATGTGTTAATGAATTCTTGATTAGTGTTGCATATTAATGAATATTATATCATATTAATGAATGTTATGTGATTGTATTGATTGAATGTTATAGTTCATAAATGGATGAATGAAGTGTGTAATTAGATGTTAATGGGGAAGTTAGATTGATGTTAGGGGGATGGGGGGTGAGGCTAGATGAGCTTCCACCTTCACATGGTTGGCCTTGTTAAGTAGAGAATATTAAAGTATTCTTGAAAGCAAGTGAAGCTCAGACTAACATACCTTCATTATTTAATCAATTTCATTCATTCTAGGTCTTTGCTCATAAGTGCATTTTGAATGTGTCATTGTTAGACAACTATCAAATAACAAACTAGAAGGGCCAATAGTCAACTTGTCTAGCATGATTCAGCTTCATTTTTTGTAATTATTCTCTTCTTGAATGCATCAACCTCTCTTGGTCTAATCTGGATTATTTCATTAGTTTGTGTTTTTGAGTAGGTGAAGTGTTAAATCAGTTCCTTTGGACTCCCATTTCCTCACACAGAGTAGTAATATATGTTAACAATATGTAATTTTCATGTAGCATTCATAAAAATGCTGGTATCAGGATATTTTAGGCTTCCAAAGGATATTCCAAAGCCCGTGAGGCGATATCCCATGTCTTACATCAGTTTCCACTATTGGGCATTGCAGGTAAGGAAATCTTCCCTAACATTATTATTAGGTATAATTTCCCGTTGAAGTGAATTTTCACTATGAAAACAATTAGAATCCCTATATATATATGTGTTGGATTATAAACTGCAATAAATAGGAAAAATATTTTATGAATTTATCTGAAATGGGTATCTTTGACAATTTAACAGGGTTAGTACCAGAACGATTTGTTAGGTCTGGAATTCGACAACCAATATCCTTACTATGGAATACAGCTCATATATTAAAAATTAAATAGTACTAAGAAGAAAACAATGGTAGTGTAAGTGAGGTGAACATGATTAAATGTTTTCAAACAAATTATAGAAGAATTTTTAAATTTGAATTGTGCGCGAAGTTTATGCATTCAACTTTGGTAATGTATTTTCCTTAAAATTGTAAAAATAAGAGTAAGTAAAATTGTCGTTAAACTGTGAACTTAAATATATAGCAAAATTAATTTGTTTTCATTTGAATTTTTGAAAACTATGGAAAAATAAAATAGGTCTTCATGGAAGTTTAAATTTGTGTTGTTATGACACCTATGCTAGTTTTGGAATCAAACATAGGCTTATCTTAGCATAAACTTTGTGAAGTTTTAGCTAGTAGTAGAGAAAATATAATGTGATTATATGGATTTTCATATCAATTTTAGCTTGTATTAGAGAAAATATAATGTGATTATATGGATTTTCATATCAATTTGATTAGATTGATTAACTCCTTATTCTCTTCTCGTAGATGAAAGCTCTGAAGAAGAATACAGTGAGGAAACTAAATCTAGTATGATATTTTTATGCCTAATAAATCCTCCTAATTGTTTTGTCAACCAAAGACAAGTGAATAATTTTTTAAAAATTTAGCTCCTACAGTTCTTTTTTAGTTAGTTTGTTGAGCATTATATGGTGTAGAAAATAGGGATTTTTTATATTATTCTTATGCTTCTTTATTGCCTTTACCACTTACATCCAGAGCCTAAGGCTAAAACTGTTAAGGAAATGATATATGAGTGGGAGCTTCTAAATGATGTCAAGGCAGTCTGGCTTCAGAATCTGAAGGAGGTCACTGATGAAGAATATTCCAACTTTTACCATTCACTTTGAAAGGTTTGTGAACTACAACTTTAAAGTTTGGTTAGTATATTTTCAGAATATTGTGAATGCGTCTGCTAGAATGATAATAAAAGGGTCTTTAACAATAGACTCAAATATTATGGATAAGATATCAGAAGGATTTTAAGCCATAATATTTTGAATGCTAAATCATTTAACAATCCTGATTTTTTTGGTTTTTAATAATGTTAGCACTCATACTTGGACAAAATGATTTGTAGTATTACTATTAGATTGTCAACTTCAGATGATAGTTTTCCTTAGTAAAGAAACAATTTGGTCAAAAGTGCAAGCATGTGGATAGATAGACACATCATTTGAAATCAGGTAAAGAAATTTTTAGTTATTCACAATTTCACATTTCTATAGGCTTGGGCAACATGTGGAAATACACTTATTATAGTCATTGAACTACTCTGTCTAGGAAGTCATTGAATGCTAATATACTAAAGGATATATTTAATGTAGATGCTGACTCAAAAATAGATTTGGAGAAAAAGGGCAAGTACACCAAATTCTAGAATGAGTTTGGAAAATCTATCAAGTTAGGTATAATCGAGGATGCATCAAACAGAAACAGGCTTGCAAAGCTTCTGAGATTTGAAAAGTGACTGCTATTGCCCATTTTGAAAGCATATGATTTTTTTGTTTGATTGTGGATGAGTACCTTACTAAGGTGTTACTCTATATTTCTAATCATTAAAATTTTCATGCTACTCATTTATACTGGTATTCTCTGTCTATTTTAATAGCAAAAAATTTAGCGATAAACTTACATCGCTCGACCAGTACATATCAAGAATGAAGAAGGACCATAAAGATATTTACTACATTACTGGTACTAATAAGGGGCAACTTGAGAATTCTCCATTCCTTGAGAAGCTAAGAAAAAATATGAGGTTTGTGATTTAACTTTTGGTTTTTGTGAGTGTAGGTTGAATGTTATCATGATGGCAATGGTTGGAGGACCCTGTATTCAGCAGTTGTTGGCAAGTGATCCTTCTTAGCTGTTGTTGTTTTATAAGGATTGTCTCAATCCTAATAGGTTGTAGTTTCATTTTCTAGATGCGTAAGTCATAGGAGGCTTACAATAATAAATCATGTAATGTTGTTTTGAATACAAAGAACACTAGTATATGTAAATTTCATTATTAAATTATGAAAATCTATTAAAATGTTTGCAGTTGCCTTATTTAACAGCTAGTAACCAGGGTCAAATAAGTTCATAATAAACCATTATTCTAATAGTAAAGTAACATAACAAAATACACAGCCATATATATTAATGCAAAGTAACACCTGAAGATAAATATCTAAACTAATTAATCATCGACCAAGATGTCGTTGGTGATTACTCTGGATATTTATCTTCAAGTGTTTTTTTTAACATTCCATACTGGCCAAAATTTTGACTAGCTTTGGTCGATACCCTCACCAAGGCTGGTCTACATATCAACCATTCTATGTCAAAATTTAGCGTCGTGGGTTTGGCATCCTGGTCGGATGGGCCAAACATTTCGACCGAGATGGGTTGAAAGTTAGATGAATAAAATTGCCAATTATAGATGTCAATTTTGACCAAGATTGGTGTAGAAAATTCAACCTTAACAATGTTGTGTCAAAATTTTGACTAGAAAAATAGCGACAAAACCATTTGTGGATCATTCGACCAATATGGGTAGACAATTTGACCATTTTTTGTCAAAAGCAGGTGCCAATTCTACTAGTGTCGGTATAGTATATGTATATACATGTACACTTGACTTTATACTATACTCCCTTTTCACCTTATCTTCATATCATTTTCCCCTATGTATCATATCATTATCCCCCTTTTTACTACTGTGCATATTCTTTTCCCCCTTTTTTGATAGTAAGGGCAAAGGTGTATACTTACAACTTATCAAAAATATGGGAATGGGAATTCTTCATGTCTTCCAATAATTTCTCCCATTTCTCCTATAGGTGTTCAAGAGCCATTTTATCCAGTGTGATTCGGGCATGCATATCATAGATGTTGTCTGCTACAGACATCTTTGGAGTGGCAATTAACTGTCTTGCCAAAGTCATGTGCTATTGCAGAAGTGTAAGATTTGGTAGCATTAGAGCCTATAGCTCAGTAACCTCATCTCTAAACTTGGTTTCTGGCTCTATAATTTCCTGTCTCAACCTTCTAGATTTCATAATCTTTTCCAAATGCATCTTGAATGCATTTTCATTTGTGGTTAGACTGTGTGCACTTGTATTTAGATCATAATCTATTTGTGCAATCTTATCACTATTTTCCTTAGTGAATTTCTCTAAAGTGCACAACTTTTGTATTAAGGCAATAGCTTGAGAAAATATTGGATCTAATTCATTTCTAAGGTCTGAGAGCTTTACCTTGTTCTCTGCCACTTCTTGGCTGATTTTTTCTGTCAATTTGTATTGATATTTTTGTTCTTCTTGTTCTTCAATTGCTTTTTCTACATCCATATTCTAAGATGTGATGGCCTCGATTAGAATGACAAGTTGATCGAGGATGGGGGCATCTTGATCAACATCTATGTCAGGCATTATTTGTGTCAATATATCCCTCGTAGTTTCTAAAAATAGGGATTTTTTTTACTCCTTCCTTAGCTTTTCTTGCATAGCTTTCCTTTGACATATTTCCTCATACTCTTGGAGAGATTCAGAATCCAATGTAGAAGGATCAAACTTTGGTATTTCAATGATTTAATCAAGTGTTACCTGTAGCTTGGTCTTCTTTGTCTTCTTCTTCTTCTTGGATGTTGAGTGGGAAGCACTTGAATGTAGCACCAAAGCAAGATCATTTGCTTGGTCAGATGTTCTTGATGAAGGCTTTTGTGTTGTTGTGTATTTTTCCTATTGCTCGGTATCTTCCTGTCACTTAGGAGTGGAAGTCTACACATCAACCTTCAATTTATCTACAGTATCTCCTTCGGTATCCTTAGGAGTAGCATCATCTTTCTTCTCTTCTTCACCTTTGTATTTATTCTCTCCATCTGTTTATTTTTGTTCTCCATCTACTACATTTTTTTCATCAGTTGTATCTTTATGTTCATCATTACCCTTATCCTCGGGTATGCTTGCATTAGACTCAAGTGAGTTTTCCTTTTGTGATATTATGTTAATATCTTGTATTAACAGTGGCATTTGGCCTGGTATATTCACCTGTGCAGCATCTGTAGTTGTGTCATGTTCATCAGTTTGGCTTGGGACAGTAGTGACATCATCATCTTTCTGTACCTCATCTATAGGATCTCCTCTGGTAATATCAATGATAGTATTATCGGACCATGTTTCATCTACAGTGTCCATATCCTTTTTATCTTTTGTGCTCAATGCTTCTTCATTAACATCTTCATCAGTTATAAGAATATGCTCATGTTGGAAATGAGTTGAGTAACTGAGAGGGGAGGGGTGAATCAGTTACCACAGAAACAAATCCAACAATTGGTATCAGAGATTCAAGTGATTATAGGGAAGGTTTAAAGGCCTAAGATAAAGATCAGAGATGTCTTACAGAAGGGAGATCCCTAAGCTCAACAAGGACAACTTTGTTGCATGGAAAGATGTGATGAGACTACATCTATCTACTATTGGAGATACTGGTTTGAAATTCTTGGATCACAAGTATGTGGAGCCACAGAGACCTATTATGTGGATCAAATGGTGGAAATTAAGTATCATAACATAATGATGATTGATATAGCCTCTGCACTCAGCTATTCCAAATTTGATGAAGTCAAGGACTGCCCTATTGCCTTTGATATTTGGAACAAACTACATGATATCTATGGAGGAGATAAAAATGTAAAGAGAGCCAAAACAGAAAGTCTCAGAGGTTAGTTTGATATGATGAAGATGAAATAAGGAGAAAACATTACAAAATACAGTGAAAGAATCAAGAAAAGTGTTAGTGCAATCCGAGCTGCTGGTGGAACAATTGAAGACAAAATAGTAATCATCAAGGTATTAAAAACTTTACTTCCTATCTATGCAATTAGAGTTTCATCTATTCAAGAGATGAGATGCAGTAATGACATAACTCTAGATGGGTTGATTGGAAGATTATCATCTCTTGAGTTGGATAACTTTGATAATTATTCTCCTAATCCTAGCAATATTGAGTCAACATTCAAAGCTAAATTAAACCTTAGAAAGATGAAAGGAAAACATATTGACAGTGATAGTGATGATGATTCTGATGATGAGGATCTGGAAATCATTGAAGCATTACTTGCAAGGAGAGCTGCAAAAGGAAAGAGACAATACAAAGGAAGAATACCATTGATTTTCTTTTCATGTGATGAGGTTGGTCACATTGTTGCTAAGTGTCCGAACAAGGAAGACAAAGGTGAGAAAAAGTTCAACAAGTATAAAGGCAAGAAAGATTTAAAAAGATAAAAAAGCTACAAGGACAAAGGTAAGAAATCTTGTTATATTGCTAAATTATGATAGTGATGAAGATGAAATGGTTTACATTGCTATTACGGATGAGTTAGATAGTGAAGAAAATGAAAAGACATCACTATACTCTCATATAAGTAAGAATGACACCTCGATAATTGATAGTGATTGTTCTCACCACATGACTGGTGATAAAACCAAATTTTAACACCTTGAACACTATGATGGTGGGAATGTTAGTTTTGGGAATGATGAACCCTGCTATGTGAAAGGTAAAGGTTGCATTGCTCTTACTAAAGGAATCAAATGTGATAATTCTTATTGGGTTGAAGTACTAAGATGTAATCTACTAAGTGTAGCACAACTGAATAACATTGGTTTCAAGGTAGAATTCATGAATGGTAAGGCCAAGCTCCTGGATGTTAGAGGAAACCTAGTTGGAACTGGCAGGCAAACAAAAGGTAATCTATTCTATCTTGATCTCAATGAAATTTCATGTTTTATTGCACAAGTAGAAGAAAGTTGGTTATGGCATAAAAGGTTGTGTCATGTGAACTTTGACAACCTTATCAACATAAGTAAGAACAAAAGAGTAAGAGATATTCCTGTTCTGAAGAAACCTGAACTAGAAATATGCAAACAATGTCAAATTGGGAAGATGGGCAAAACAAGCTTCAAGAGAAAGAACTACAATATAGAAGAAGTCTTGGAATTGGTGCATACTGACTTATGTGGACCAATTGGAACAACAAGTTACATAGGTGAGAAGTACTTCATTCTATTTGTTGATGATCATTCTAGAATGATGATTGTTATGTTTCTCAAAGAAAAATTAGAAGCCTTTCAGAAATTCAAGTGGTACCTAGCCAGAGTTGAAAAAGAAATAGGAAAGAAACTTAAATGCTTAAGATCTGATAGAGGAGGAGAATTCATTTCTAATGAATTCAATGAGCTCTACAATGAAAGAGGAATCAAAAGATAGATATCTTCCCTAGGTACACCACAACAAAATGGTATAGTAGAAAGAAGGAACATATCCATTATGGATTATGCAAGAACCTTGATGATTGAGAAGGATGTTGCTACCAAATAATGGAAGGAAGCCATTAGCACTATAATTCACACCTTGAACCAAGTTCAACTGAAGAAAGGTACTAAGAAGACACCTTTTGAATTATGGTATGGCTATAAACCTAATGTTTGTTATTTAAAAGTATTTGGAAGTAGATGCTACATCTTGAAGGAAATAAGAAATGGAAAATTTGATTTAAAAGGTGATGAAAGTATATTTCCTAGGCTACTCCAGCAAAAGCAAAGCATATAAATGTTTAAATCTTACTACTCATAAAGTCATAGAAACTATGCATGTAAAGGTCGATGAGTTTGTAGAGAGAAATGAAGAATAGAGCAGTAAAGAGACTAAAGACTGCAAAAATTTTGTTTATTATGAACCTAATACAATACCTAAGACACAGGCAATGGTGATTGGACAGAAAGTATGTCAACCACTGAATTCATCAGCACAAACCTTGTTGCAACCAATGCAACTAGTGATGCTAACTGAAGAAATAGAGTCACAAACAGAGGAAATCAAGTCTTAGACTGAAGAAACTGAGTCACGAACAAAGGAAACTGAGTCGTAGACAGAGGCACCTAAGTCACAGACAGAGGTACCTGAGTCATAGATAGATACAGCTGAGTCTTAGACAGTGGAACCCGAGTATCAGACAGAAGAACATGACATAATATTTGAGCATGGTGAACATAGTGGAGCAAGCCGAGAATCAAAGAGGAAGGATCCTATACTTTCAAATTATGTTAGAAGGCATTAGGCACCTGATCAAATAATTAGATATCAGACATAAGGTGTAATGATAAGGAAAAAATAAAAGGTACATGTTTACTTAGTGAAATTGAACCTAGAACTGTTAAAGATGCATTGAATGATGAGAACTGGATTGAAGCAATGAATGGAGAAATTGAGCATATAGAAAAGAAAAAAACTTGGACTCTTGTACCTCGACCAAAAGATAATAATGTGATTGGTACTAAGTGGGTTTTCAAAAACAAGATGAATGATAAAGGTGAAGTTTCTAGAAACAAAGCCAGATTAGTATGTAAAGGATATGCTCAAGAAGAGGGTATTGATTATGGAGAAATTTTTACTCTTGTTGCAAGACTTGAAGGAGTCAGAACTCTTCTGGCATATGCTGCACATAAAGGATTCAAGGTATATGAAATGGATGTAAAATCTACATTCTTGAATGGAATCCTTAAAGAGGAAGTCTACATCAAGAAACTTGAAGGTTTTTTAGATACTAACAAAAGGAATATGGTTTGCAAACTGCACAAAGCATTATATGGACTGAAGCAAGCTCCGAGAGCTTGGTATGAAAGACTACATGGTTACTTGATAAGTATTGGATTTCAAATAAATAATGACAATAGTAGCTTGTACATCAAAGAAGGACCTCAGGACAAGATACTATTGGCAGAAATATTTGTTGATGACATATTTTTTACTGGATATGATGACTTATGTAGAGCATTCTCATAAGCTATGAGTAAGGAATTTGAGATTTCTATGTTTGGTGAAATCAAATTCTTTGTTGGCTTACAAGTTTATCAGATGAAGGATGGTATCTACATTACTCAGTCTAAATACATAAAAGAGATAGTGAAGAAATTTGGGATGGAAGACTCTAGACCAGTTGGAACACCTATGCCTACTGGACATAAGCTATCTAAGGATGATGATTCAAAGGAGATAAATCAGACTACATACATATCCATGATTGGAAAACTTCAATATGTTGTTCACACTAGACCTAAAATTGTATTAGCAGCCGGTATTGTTGTAAGGTGTTCAGCTAATCCTAGAGAGAATCATTTGATGACTATCAAAAGGATTATGAGATATCTTAAGGGCACTGAAGATTAGGGATTATGGTATAAGAAAGGAAGAAACTTTGACTTCAAGAATTTTACTAATGTTGATTGGGCAGGAAGTGTTGATGATAGAAAGAGCACAAGTGGTGGAGCTCTATTTCTTGGAAAGAGGTTAGTCTCCTGGACAATCAATAAACAAAACTGCATTTCTAAATCTACAGTAGAAGAAGAATATGTTACTGCAATAGTGAATTGTTCAAATATCATATGGTTCAAACAACTATTGTCATGTATGAAGGTAGAAATCACAAAACTGATCATTATCTACTGTGACAACATAAGTGCTATTAACATTTCAAAGAACCATGTGATGCATACTAAGACTAAACATATTGCAATAAAGTATTATTTCTCGAGGGAATTGGTTCAGGACAAGGAAGTCAAATTGGAATATGTGAATACTAAAGAATAAATTGCAGGCATATTCTTAAAACCATTACCTAACGATGCATTTTTGTATCTTAGAGGAAAGCTAGGGGTGATTCCCTTAACTAAGGCTCACTAAAACACAGTTTAGTGATGCATCAAGTGTGCTATAGAACAGAATTAACATGTTGATGCAGATATTTAGGGCTTATTTCATATGAATCAGTACAAATAGGTACACTACAATTTCATTGGATATGTCAGTTGGTGTTTGTGGCATTGGTTGTCAAAGAGGGAGAGACTATTGTATGTCATAATGATTCATGAAGGAGAGATTATTGTATGTCACATTGATCAGTGAAAGAGGGAGAGCTTGATGACAGAGGGAGAACTTTATCAGAGACAGAGATTAATGTAAGAGGGAATTTTGGATGAGAATTAGAATGAAGCTAAGGAAATTAATAAAAAAATTCATTCTTATGTCTGCTTCTCTATAATTCTTTGTATTTTGACATGTTGTGTTTCCATCAATGCCAAAGAGGGAGATTGTTGATGACAATTATTCAATTGTGTATTGTCATTGATGTTTACACAAGTATAGTGGTGTTTACGCAAATGTCTAATCCTATCTGAGCACAGTCAATGTCTGTCGAGCTCTCTCAAGAATTGAAAATGACCAAAGTGATTTTAGTTCTAACCAAGTTCACTCGGTCATTTCAGTGTTGGTTGGGCATTGAAGGATTTCAGTGTTGACCGAGTAAAATTGTTAGTGTCAGCCAACTAACAGTGGATTATATTTTATGGATAATTAGTTATATGCAGCCAATAGACATGAGTTTTATTATTTATTTGGAAGGTTATCAAGGCTGAATTGACAAGGCTTATATATATATATATATATATATATATATA
>MU225946.1:1055776-1069056 GCA_018584345.1 Thuja plicata
ATGGGATTCTGATTGAGGACAGAATATAGAGGACTGCAATAGAATATCAGATCAGTAAGTATCAATTATTTAATCTAGAATAGAGATCTGAATCAGCAAAAATAGTTGCTTATCAAAACAGGTCAATCCATTTTTACTCTCTAACAATTGTAGCAGTGGTCAAAATCTCTTAATAGAGTAGACTTCACAGTCTTCTGTAAATCCTCTAACAAGGTGACATTTCTACATTGAAGTGTTTGAAGACCTCTCATAAGGCCACTCCTTACAATGTGATTAAATCCTCTAACAGGGTCACACCTAACAGTGTATTATTGTAGCCTTTAATAGGGTTGGCTCCTAACAGGGCTCACTTCAAAAGAGTGAAAAAGAATGACTAGTTTCTATTGGTGGTTTTTCCCATATTGGGTTCCCACATTAAATTTTGGTGTTATCTGTTTACATTTGATTTTCTTTATGGTTTATGTTTATGCAATTAATTACTAAAGATAATCACAGTTAATATCTTAAGATTTACTATGTTAACCGAGTGATAGTGAAATTTTTATGTTAACCAAGCAATAGTGTTAAATTTGTTTAAGACAACTAAGGGACTTGGATTTTTTTTTGTGGTAATTGATTAACCCCTCCCCTCTCAGTTACTCAACTCATTTCCAACATTTTGGGGATCTGTTTAGCCCGATCTTCTTCATTGTGTGGCTTATCGATGAGTGTTATTTGTGGCTCAGGACTTGTGTCCTTTTTAGGTACATCAAGTATCTTTCTACGTTCATCCTCACTTTTTCTATCTAGCTCAATTATATGTCCTTGTAGCACTTTGTAGGCTCTTAACTTTGGTG
The DNA here is from genome assembly GCA_018584345.1 of Thuja plicata. Lineage (NCBI taxonomy): Eukaryota > Viridiplantae > Streptophyta > Pinopsida > Cupressales > Cupressaceae > Thuja > Thuja plicata. Next base: position 1,056,613 of record MU225946.1, read on the forward strand.
AGAACCTGTTGGAATGTTTCTTCATCATTTCTTGATTCTCTTCCATCTTAGATTCAGGTGGCATAACTGAAACTAGGTCTCTTTCCCTTATTTTTTCCTCTTCCTTTAGAGCATATGTCCACCTAGCTGAGAGTCTCTCTAGAAGTTCTTTAGGCATCTTGTCCTAAAATTGTATTGGAACATATTTGAATATGTTCATCATTGTGATAATTGCCTCCTCTATTTTATTTTGATCCTTAGGATCCAATGTTAGCCATTTCCTAATCTTAGGGTTTGTGATTGAACCTAACTTGATGGTAGATGCACATACCTCATCAATTGTAGAAGGAAGTGTGTTCTTGACAGATTGTTCATCTTTTTTTGTGTCCTCTATGTCTTCCTTAGTTATGATTAGCCTTCTTCTTTTTGTTGGAGCCTTTTTCCCGGTTTGAGGCTTTCTTTTATAGGTCCTTACTTGACCTTTCTTGATAGGTGGTGAGTCTGCGTTAGCAGTTTGACTTATTTTCCTCTGTGAAGCAGTTTTTCGAGGCTTCTTTGGGGGTGGTGCATTGAACTCTATGGATTTTGAGTCACTCACCATCTCAGCTTCACCGACGGGTGATTGAACCTTGGTTTCTTTTTTCTGTTATGTTTCCTCTTCATTTACCGATAGCTTTTTCTTCAAAGTCTTAACCATTTTTTCTTTCTTTCTATCAAATTTCTTCAGAACTAAGCCGGTTTTTATCCTTTCCTTGGCTTCCTCATAAGTTCCAAACTTAGGTTTTGACTTGTCCAATGGTTCATTCAATAATGCCTCAATAGCATTTGTTTCTTGATCTATGTTGATTTCATGATCAAGTGGAGCTAACCATGTTGTCCTCGGTACAGCTGGTTTGATAAAGGTGTTATCAGTTTCCACCATAAAGAAAATTTCAGTCTTGTACTTTTCTACCAGTTGTTTTGGTATCCTCATCCTCTTCTACATTCTGTCTTTGAATCCAGTGAAGTATTCATCCATGACTGATTCAAAATTATCTCTTAGTGATTTGATAAACTCACTAATCTGTGTGGTCATTGGTCGGGTAGTGTCCCATTTGACATTACCAATAGATGGGAAGGATTCTTAAAATAGAAAAATATGCACATAATGAGTGAACCAAACTTACATGAGTTAGACTTTGCAGTCCTGATTGTCCTCATGTTCTCATCTAATTGCCTTTGTAGAAGTTCTGATAGATCTAACTGCAGTCCATTCTTAACAATTTTGTGTGTTGTATCCACTGCTCCGCATGAAATATTGTTCATCCTACTAGCCTAAAAGATTATTTATCCTAAGACACATGCTCCAAATTTCATTTCATCATCAGTGATGGTGGATACCTTTAATCCTCTTCCATCCCATACTATTGTTGTGTTCTTTTCAATGTCAGCATGAGGGGGGTGCTTTAGTGCCTTTTCTTTATCGATTATAGGATAACCAGTAATAGCATGTATAACATCTCTAGTTATTGGTTTTGGATCATCCAGCCACATCTTTCGGTCATGCACTCTTCTTAGCACTAACTGAATCTATTCAGTCTTGAATTCCTTCAAGAATAATAGGGCATTTATGAGCCCTTTCACTTAAATGTGCTTATATTCTTCTTTGATTGTTCCATCATCTTTGCAAATATTTTTGTAAGCTTTCTCAACCTCAAGATCTCCTATTTCTGCAATCTTGCAATGAATATATGCTCGGACGTCCTCAACGAGAAAAACCCTAGCTGGTATATTGGAGAATGCACCAACGTTGTCGGGTTGTGAAGAAACCTTTGGATAGATCTTGTAATGAGGTTCTTCACAAGTGGCATTCTTTATTAGATTAACCTTTTTCTCCTTTGCATTCTTGATCTTGGAGGTTCGTGAAGTAGTCGCCGTCATTTTAGAAATTAAGGCTTTTTCTCGTTAAAGAAAATAGAGTTCTTGGTGAATTTTGTTACTTACTTCAACCTTTTGTGACTGCTAGGAATCTTTCTGAGTGTTGTGAACAGGGTTGAAGTCACTCTTCAATCTGGTCACTTTGTGCTCTGGTTCCTCTCTACTTCTTTGCTCAAATTGCTTTGTTAATAATGAGTTCTTATGTCAACTATTTATATACTTTTTGCCCTAAGTCGTATCATAAATGCTTACCCACTTCTCAGTGTTTGAAGATGGAGTCATCGGGTAGGATACACACTTCATTCTCAGTGAAAATGTGATTATTGGGCTAGGTGTCAACTCATTTGACTATTTACAGATAGATCTCAGTATATGGAAAACACAACATTGTATTTTTACATGATTACTGATGGAGCTCGGTTTACACTAGCGACTTAGCTTTTTATGTGTTAACTGATGATGCTCGATAAGTATAGACAACTTAGCTTTGTATGTAAACTGATGATGATGAGATTGAATTCATAGAATCATAACAAGTAATACCATAGCGCATTTTTAATCATGCTAGTTTGGCATTTCATCAATTTATAATGGAACTGATGCAAAATATAACTTGGTATAATGCAGTTCCATTCTTACTTGTTCTTCTTAGGTGTGGGTGCTGATGTTAGCAGATCTATTGGATAAGGTATCATGATTTTCATTTATTGGTCCAGCATCTTCATTTTTTGTAGCTTTCCTCCACATTTTGTTTCTCATCTTCTTGATGTCTTCAATGGTGTTTCCATTGGCAAAGGTGCTTGTCTCTATCACTCGGTCTTTGCAGTCCTTTCTTAGATGACCAAATTTATGACAAGGTAAACATGTCAATCCAAGGTTAGTCTAGCTCCTAGAATTTCTCATCCATTATCTCATGCAGTTTGCATCTATGTGTCTAAATCTTCCACATTCTATGCATTTTGCCCATGTATTGTAATCCCAAACATATGAGTTACCAAATTTTTTTGTTGATAATCAGTTTCATTTTCTTCAGGCTTCCATGCTTGCCTTTTCTTCTTCCTGCATTCAAAAGATGTGTGCCCGTGCATTTTTCAAGTAGGAAAGTATTTGTCCATGTAGGTTTCTTTCTTTGGTTGTTTCACCTCAGATTTTCATTCATATGATTTATGTCCTTTTTTGTTACATTTATAACAAATTGAATGAAGATGTCGATTTGGGAATACCTTTTATTTTTCTCCTGTAGACATTTGATGTGTGGCTTGGTTTTCCACAGTGATTGCATGACTGTCTTCTTGGTCTTAGATTTGTGTAGACATTCTTTGGATCAGCTTGGTATGATGATTCTTCATTCTTGGTATACCCTAGTCTGGTATTGATGTTGAATCTTCTTTGTCCATCCAGAAAATCATCCATCCTTTTGGTGCTTTCTTTAGCTCTCTTGATCATGTAATTATGATGTTCCTAAATTCTCACTTCATGCTTCATTTTTTTCATTTTCTTCTCTTAGCTCACCAATAGCGTATATCCTTTCAATGAGTTCTATGTTCATTCTATTTTCCTCCTGACTCATAAGAATAACTAATTGGTGATCTCATGATGATGTTCTATAAGTCTTTGTATTTCTGACTCTTTCTCTTGTAGCCTTTCAGTAATCTTCCTCCTGTCATCAATATCTAGTGTTCTTTCTTTCTCAGCTTGTCTAGCGTTGTTAATAACATCAATCATTCTTACCATCTATGTCTCTTGACTGATTTGCAGAGATTTCACTTGTCCAGCTAGATGTTGATTGATTTCATTCAGACTTATGATGCTTCCTTTAGATGTGTTTGATTCTTTGCTAGATGTAGATTGTTATGACTCAAATAGATCAGGTATCTCCTCTTCATGATAGTTTGTTTCATTACAATGAGATTCCATAATCTTTCTTTCATCCAATAGCCGTCTCATCTTGATTCTAGCTTCTTTATATTGTTCATAGAAGATCTGTATCTCTAACTTTTGATTCTCAATACTCTTGTCTAGCTTGTACTTCTCCATTGTATGATATTTTCTCTTAAGTCTTTTAAAATTTCCAAATAATAGATCTAGCTTTGATACCAATTGTTGGAAATAATGGAATGGTGTACTGAGAGGGGAGGGGTGAATCAGTACCCTTAAAACTTTTATCACTTAACCTTAATCATTTATGTAATCAATTGTATTACCATCCATGTAAGCTATTCTATCTTTGTGTATGTTTTATCAATTCATTAACTCAATAAGCATGTAAAACATTCATAGAGACATTCATCAAATGTATAGACACATGACACAAGATTTGGTAATGAAGAAAACCCCTGTTAGAAGGTAAAAACTATGGTTGGGATGAAACCCACAAAACTTCACTCTCTGCAGAATGGAAGGGGTCGGTTAAGACTTACAATTTTGATCACTTCTGATAATCTACCTTGTTAGGAGTATTATGTAGAGACTGGTTAAGTTATACTCTATTAAGAGCTTTAGTAATATTATCTAGTGTGCACTCAGTTAAGAAATTTACAAAGGATTGTTAAATCCACCTTTCACAAGGATTTCTTCTATTTTCTACACTTGTTAGAATGTAGTCAAAAATATTCATTGACCTAAGTGTATGCAATCTACAACTACTGATTTTGGATCTATTAAATTCACATGTACAATATATCACCTAATGTGATTGATTAATACCTCTATTTCTTGATAGCGTTGATTCTTGGTTCTTGATAACCTATTTCATCTTTTGTTGTTCTTCTTCTTGAAACTCTTAGTCTGATCCATAGATGTGTTCCTTGGCTACTATCATCCTCACATCCATATAAAATGAATGATTACACATCTATTTATATAATAAATTGACCTAATTAAGTTTCACGTATTACAAATATAGCTCTATGATCAAAGGTTTACAACTTGACCTTGATCTCCTAGTGTGCTTGTTTTTAATTAGTTAGATTGAGTAAAAAAATTATAATTACATTGCTTGTCCCTCAAGAAATGGTTTTAAATCAAGTCAAAATGCTAAATATAAAACATAAGTGTTTTATCTGACGTGGAAGTCAGATCCACATTTCTCAGGATATAACTAACTGATGCTCAGGTTGCTCTATCGGTGTTCCTTCTGTGAACTATCTGTCAAGTTCCCTTTCTCTGTCGGGTTCCTCTATTTTATGCTCTGTCAGTTTACATTTTGACATTTCTGGGTTGAACTATGCAAACTATATTGGGTTGCTCTTGTGATCTGTCTTGTCGGTTTTCTCTTGAACTTAACACTTTTGGTGACCTTTGTTATTTGTACTGAAATCCTATCTTTCGATGTAGGTGTTACCGATGGTTCAAATTTTTTTTTTCCCTTTGCATACTAATGGTAAAATGTGTCATCATTTTCTACATTACCAATTCTTGTGTTATGTGTGACTAAGTTTCATAAATGTTTCTATGAATGTTTACATGCAATTAAATTTATGTTATGATATTACATGCATAAGGTAGAAAAGCAATATGGTTGGTAATGTAAGAAAAGATTACTCAATGATAATTGATAAAAAAATTTAAGGGTACTGATTCACTCCTCTCCTCTCAGTACACACCCTTCCATTATTCCAACAGTTGGTATCAGAGCTAGATCTCTTATTTGGAAAACTTTAAATCATTTGAGAGAAAAGATCATACAATGAAAAGGTATAAGCTTAACAAAAATATTGAGAATCAGAAGTTGCAGATACAGATCTTCTATGAGAAATACAAAGAAGTAATAATCAAGATGTGAGAGTTATTGGATGTTATAAAAGTTATGGTATCTTAATACAATGAAATTGACTATCATGAAGAAGAGATACCTGATTTGTTTAAGTCATCAAGATCTGAATTTGGTAATACATCTGACATAGTTGAAGGAAGCATTACAAGACTAAATAAAATCAATCAACATCTAACTGAACAAGTGAAGGTACTACATATCAATCAAGAGACACAGATGGTAAGAATGATTGATGTTATGAATAATGCTAGACAAGCTGAACAAGAAAGAACATTAGCTATTGATGACAGGAGGAAGATCACTGAAAAGATGCTAGAGAGAGAAACTGAGATATAGAGACTAACTTAACATCATCATGAGATCACCAATCAAATAGTTCTTATGAGTCATGAGGCCAATCGAGTGAATATAGAACTCAATGGTAGATTGGAGGCTATTGGTGAACTAAGAGAAGAAAATGAGAAACTGAAGCATGTAGTAAGGATCCAGCAACAACATAATGATATGATCAAGAAAATTAAAGAAAGTACAAAAAGAATGGATGATTTTCTAAATGGACAAAGAAGACTCAACAACAATACCGGTTTAGGGTATACTGAGCATGGAGAATCATCAAACCAAGCTGATTAAAGAGATGTCTAGTCAAATCCAAGAGAAAAGAAGCAGTCATGCAATCACTATGGAAAACTAGGCCACGCATCAAATGTTTGCAGGAGCAAAGCTAAAGGTATTCCTAAATCCACTTCTACATTCATAGGTAAATGTTATAGTTGTAACAAGCATGGACACAAAGAACATGAATGTAGATCTAAGGTGAACAAAACAAAGAAGGAATCCTACATGGAAAAATATTGTTCTACTTGAAAAATGCATGGCCGCACATCTCATGAACACATGAAAAAGATAAAGCAAGTGTGGAAACCTAAAGAGAAATAAAATGCTTATAAACTGACAAGAGTCAGTAACTCATATGTTTGGGATTACAACACATGGGTAAATTGCACAACATGTGGTAGATATGGACACATTTCTACTAACTGCATGAGGAAATGGATACGAAGATCAAGGAAATGGACTAACTCTAGAATGGCATACTTACATTGTCATAAGGTCGGTCACCTAAGCAAGGATTGCAGAGACGGAGTGACAGGGTTAAGTACTTTTGCTAATGGGAACACTATTGAAGATATCAGGAAAATGAGAAACCAAATGTGGAGGAAAGCTTTGAGAAAAGATAATGTTGGACCAACCACTGCAATTGGTGACACCTCATCCAATGGATCTGGTGATATCACCAACCCCCACCTAAGCAAAACAAGTAAGTAAAAAACTGCACTATACAAAGCTATATTCTATATCAGTTCCAATATTCATAGATAATATGCCAAATTAGCATGAATGGAGATGCACTATGGTATTACTTGTTATGAATTTGTGAATCCAGTCTCGTCATTCAATACATACCGAGAGTCGTCGGTATACTTATGAAAAAAAACCAAGTTGTCAATATAAACTGAGCATCATCGGTAAACATGTAAAAGAAAATCAAGTCTTCGCTACATACCGAGCACTGTCGTTGAACATGTGAAAAGTACAACTAAGTTGTCACTTGCCCCGAGCGTTGCATTCTCACTGAGGATGAATACTTTGGTATGATACCCGAGTGTCTTTGTTATCAAGTGGTAGGTGAAGCATTAAATGCACCACTTAGGTTATTTGATATAAATAGGGGAAAAAAGAGCTCATTCATTCACCAAGCAAAGATGTGAAAATATAAGAGCAAAGACAAGCAAATAAGAGAAAAAATATTGTAGAACAGTTCACAGCAGATTCAAAGGCTACACCAACAAATTTACTCACCGCTATCAACCAGTAAGTACCAAGACTTATCAAGCTCACAGTTCATTTATAGAGAAGCCCTAATTTCATGAAAAATGGAAACTAAATCATGAGTCTCAAAGATCAAGAACATAAAGGACAAGAAGATCAACCTAATTAAGAACACAACCTGTGAAGAGCCTAACTATAAATTTTTCCCAGAGGTTTCTTCACAACCCGACGATAAGGGAGTGTTCTCAAGCATCCCTCCTAGGGTTTTTCTAGTTGAATATATTTGTGCATACATCCACTACAAGGTTGCAGAGATCGAAGATCTGGAGATTGAAGAAGCTTACCAGAAGCTATGTACAGATAGAAACCTAAAAGATGAACACAAGAAAAATGAGGTGAAAGGGCTAACCAATGCCCTACTAATCCTGAGAGATTTCAAGAATGAGTGGATACGCATTGTACTTAGCTGGGTACATGATAGAAAAATGTGGTTGGATGAACCAAAACCGATCACAAAGGATGTAATTCACACTGTAAAAGGCTATCCAGTAACTGACAAGGCTAAATCCTTAAAGCATCCTTCACGCCTTAAGATTGAAAAGTTAACCGATGTAGTATTTGATGGTAGAGGTTTTAAGTCAATTCAATCACCGACCTAGAGATGAAGTTCAGTGCATGTGTGATTGGGTACAAGGTATTCCAAGCTAGCCGAATGAATAACATAACATCTGGAGCATTTGACACTGCTTATAAGATTGTGAAGAAGGGACTTCAACTGGACTTATCCAAGCTAAAACTAAAGCAAATGGAGGAGAATATGAGAATAATTAGATCAGCCAGATCTAATTCACACTAGTAGAAAAATAGCAATATATGACCAAATAAACTACCAAAAATTGTAGATAAATGACCAAATTTGGTCACGTGATCAGTGGTAGTTTATTGCTAGTCATTTATCTTGAGACCAAATTTTTGACTAAACTATTTTAGTCATTGATTTGTTTATATGTTTAGTCATTTATTTGGTCATTCGGTAGTTTATTTGGTCATTTATTTGGTCATTTGGTAGTTTAATTGTCGTTTGTTTGGTCATTTGGTAGTTTATTTGGTCAATTTTTTGGTGATTTGGTAGTTTATTTGGTCATTTATTTGGTTATTTGGTAGTTTATTTGGTCATTTATTTGGCTATTTAATTGGTCATTAAATTGGTAGTTTATTTGGTCGTTTCTGTTATTTGGTAGTAAATGTAGTTACAAAATGAATAATTTAATAAATTTTAAAATGCAAAAAAAAACATAATATTAGACTTGAACTAAATCATACAAGAAAATAAGAGTATTATGCATGAACAAGCTATGACAGACTAGAATTAAAAGATTTGTTTTTCTATTAAGATAGTTTATCAAAAGATACAATTAAGTAGCATGATCTAGTACTAGTTATCAATAACTACACACAACCACCATAACATATACAGTTACAAAATTGGGGGAGTGTTAACATTTCCAAATCTATAACCTATACTTATCAAAGTATATTGTTCAGGCTATGATTTCTTTACATAATTACTGATGACATGTAACTAATTGAATGTTTGATAATGTTAAGTTAAAGATGATGCAAGACATTAAATCAGTTAATGGTTTGTATTGTCATTGATATCAACTTGATATCATCTGTACGGTCATGTACATAATGCCAAAGACTTTAGAGAATCAATGGAACAAAGATTATGCTTTCAGCAATACATAAATGTCAAGTATTCACTAAGTGACAGATAACACCGACAGAGTGCACACCATGGGTAAAGGAAAAGAAAAATTCACAGTGATACCCGACGAGCAGAAGACAGTGTTGCCCAACGAAGAAAAATCATAGAGTTTCCCGACGAGCAAGATCCAATGATGCCCAATGGAACTAGCAGTTGTCACTGACGATGAACTGTAGAATTGACTAAAGGAACAAAGAGTTCAGAAAATGACAAAATATCTAGCTGGCAGAGCTTAAGGATAGACTTAACTAGTTGTTTTATTCATTTTATTCAACCACAGTTAAGTAATTGATTTAAAGAAGATTTATACAGTTGGAAAGAAGATAACTATAAGATAAATTAGGAGTTAAAGCCATAAATCAGATTGGCAGGATTGTTTTTCACGCCAAGAATCAAGAATTAAGGAATATCATGTCTATATAAGAGACAAGCTTAATTCATTTTCATAATCACAAGCAATCACATACATGGAAGGGGAGTGAATAGAAAGAGGATGCTGAAAAGAAAAATGATGAAGGATAACTTCATACAGTCTTGATCAATCAAGCTGAAGGAGAGCTAAGGAATTTTGCAGACACCAACGAACAGTGAAGCACATCATCACAGAGAAGAAAGTGTGGAGCCCAAAGAATTGAACTGATACATTGATCAGAGAGGAATTATACTTAAATAGATCTGAAAATTTGCAATTCAAGTTGCATTAGAAATAGGTCATAATGTTTCAGTTTAACCATTGAAGCATCAAGTCTCTTAACGAAGCAGGACTTAACCATCTTCTATAATTGAGGTATATCCTAACAGATTTCCAAAAAGGTAGACTCGTGAAAGTAGCATTGAAATTTCATAAAGCCTATTGACAACCTAAGAAGAAGGTTGATTCAAGGATGGTAGAAAGATTTGCCTAAAGCCTATTGACAATCTAAGAAGGAGTCTAATTCAAGGATGGTAGAAAAATAGATGCCAGATACTAAGTGACAACCTCTATGTATAAAATCCTCTAACAAGGTTGCACTTAACAGTGTGTTTGTAACCTTTAACAGGGTTGTCTCCTAACATGGCTCACTTCAAAAGAATGAAAACTTGGGGCACCAGTCCTAGTGGTTTTTTCCCTTAATAGGGTTTCAACGTTAAAATCCATGTGTTGTGTATGTATGATTTATTACTTTATGGTTTTACATCTCACATATGCATTTCTAGATTGATTGGTATTCTCTACATGTTTACTGAGTATCAATAAATAAGTTTTACTACTTATTGGTTATCAAGGAGAAGAAGGAAAGACAAGGTAAACCAACAGATAGTTAAAAAGTATAAGTATTTCATGACATGCATCTTATAGGGACTTAATAATCTGAGGTGTATTGATTGGTGGTTAAAGATTAAAGGATAAATTTTTGAGGCCACTGATTCACCCCCCCCCCTCTCAATTATTACTAACAATTGGTATCAGAGCTTGTGTTCTTAGAAAGAAGGTTTCAAGACCTAAGTAAAGATCACAAGATGAATAGACGAGATGTGCCCAAGTTGAACAAAGACAACTTTGTTTCATGGAAAAGAAAGATAAGACTCCACTTATCAGGTATTGGTAATGATGTTACTCAATACTTAGATACTGAATATGTGTTTCCTACAGGACCATTGATAGTAGATCAATTTAGTGTGAAGCATGAGCATAACTGCATGGTTATAGAGCTTTCTTCCTCACTCTCTCATGTTGAATTTGAAGATGTCAAGAATTGCAAAAATGCAAAGAAAATGTGGGACAAACTAAAGCTTGTACATGGAGGTGATACAAATGTTCTGAGAGCCAAGGCAGAAAGCCTTAGAGGAAATTTTGATGATGTCAGAATGAAAGAAGGAGAAAACATCACACAGTACAGCACAAGAATAAAAGTAGTCAATGCTATACGAGGTGTTGGAGGTACACTTGAAGAGGAAACAATGGTAAGTAAAATCCTAAGAACCTTATTGCCTGTATATGCTATTAGAGTGTCTTCTATTCTAGAAATGAGAGTAGTAGCAAAAAATACACTTACTCTTGATAGCCTAATTCGTAGACTGATTTCATTTGAAATGAATAACTTTGACAATAGTGTCTTAGCAAGTTTAGAGTCTGCATTTAAGTCTTCTATGAAAATAAGCAAATCCAATCATAGATATTCATCTAGAAGGGACAGTGAAAGTGAAAGTGAAGAAGAAGATCTAGATGAAATAAAAGCACTTATGGCTAGAAGAATACAAAGAGGGAAAGGTAAATACAAAGGCAAGTTACCACTTGTATGCTTTAATTGTAAATAAATTGGACACTTTGCTGCAAGATGTCCTAACAGAAGAAAACATGACAGAAGTAATGACAAATCTTTTGAGAATAAATCTGACAGAGGTGATAACAAAGATTACAAAGGTTACCGACAATCATAAATAAAGGATACTCGAGACTACAAGGATAAAGGCAAAAAGGCTAGCTACCTGGCTACTTGCAAAGATAAAGATACTGACACCAAACTTGATGATGATATCGAGATGGTATTTGTAGTTGTGAAGGATGATTCAGATGAAGATGAAAGGTATGAAGAAACTGCACTCATATCTAAGGTTAGTAAGAATGATATCTGGATTATAGATAGTGGCTGCACTCACCATATGACCGGTGAAAAAGAAAAGTTTAATACTTTTGAATATTATAATGGTGGTAAAGTAAGAATAGGAAATGATACACCTTGTCCAGTTGAAGGTAAAGGAATAATAATGCTGAACAACCTGATTAAATGTGAGAATGATTATTGGGTAAAAGGATTGAATTATAATTTGTTGAGTGTTTCTCAACTGAATAATTTAGGTCACAGAGTAGCATTAGAAAACAAGAAGGCAAAGATCTTCAATGAACTAGGAAAATTGATTGGTACTGGTGAACAGACTAAAGGTAACTTATTCTATCTGAATGATACTAACACCACTTGCTTAATGACTAGAAATGAAGACATATGGTTATGGCACAAAAGATTGTGTCATGTGAGTTTTGACAACATGATAAAAATAAGCAAAAAAAGAAGTGTAAGAGGCTTACCGATGATGACAAAGCCAGACAACATCATGTGCAAAAATTGTCAAAAAGGTAAAATGACAATGTCTAGTTTCAAAAGTAAAACCCATACATCTGATGATATTCTAG
>MU225946.1:1077488-1092353 GCA_018584345.1 Thuja plicata
AAGGCACAACACTTGGTGAAGGTTTTGCAAATGAGGATGCAAGCAGAGTGGGTTTAACCATGGAGAAAACTCCGTAGTTAAGTGCGCTCTAGCTGGAGTGGTACTGGGATGGGTGACCTCCCGGGAAGTCCCAGTGCTTCACCTCTGTGAGCATCACCCAGAGCCAATGAGTGCTAAGTGTTCCATTCATTCTCATGAGAGATGGGTTTGTGTAAACCACTACTCATGGATCAAAGGTCAATGAGTTTGACTCAAAAAACTATACAGTTGAATCCAAATAGAATTTTAAAAAAATAATAATTAAAAAAAATAATAATAATAATTTTTTTAAAAAAAAATTAACATTGGTTAAAATTTCGACCAATGCCACGGTTCATTTCCACCAGCGATTGGTCGAAATTTTGACCAACTCTAGAACCAATTTCCACCAACGAGTGGTCGCAAATTACGACCAATACACTAAAAAAATGACGAGAATGCCATGCTTTTGACCAATACAATGGTCAAAATTTCGACCATTGGTTTGGTGGAAAGTATGGAATCCCCATCAATTTTTTTAGTGCATTGGTCAAAATTTGCGACCACTCGTTGGTGGAAGTATTGGTCGAAATTTTGACCAATGCACTAAAAAATGACGGCAATTTTAAGCCTGGGCTATAGTCGAAATTTTGACCTTTTTTTTGGTCGAAATTTCGATGAATTATAAATACGTCAAAAATTCGACAAAAAAAGATCGACGAAAGTTTTGGTCATAAATTTGACCAATTACTGTCGTAATTTCGACCAAGTTTCGTCGAAATTTGAGGTCAAATTTACTAGTGTGGCAAATCAATTAGCTTCAATGGAGGTGCTACAAGATACAAATCAAAACACAAAACCTATTAATCTTCAGCCATTTAAAAAAACATAGATAATAAATACCAGTTTTGTTAACTTTGAATTTAAAATTATAAATTTAACTAACATTAAAATTAATACTACTAATTGCCTAGTCAGGTTATTTTTTATGATTTCACTATTAGTACAATGAATCATTTCATCCAAACTATATTCTAATTGACTAAAAAACATTGTGTGGAAATCATAGACCTCAAATTTCCAAAAAGATTGTAGTCAAATGATGATGCTTTGGGATCTTAAGTGGTTAAAAGTAAAACACATGTTTCTATTATGAAAAACAAGTCTGCAAACTGCATACTCCAGGAGTTAAATACGGTCTTTAGACAAGACAAAAACCCAACCAACCTTGATGGCCCATGCGCACAATATATCCACCAAGTCCAAGTGCAAAGCATAAGATGCAATTTAACAAAGTAGATATCCCTTGGACATAACATCTGTAGCAAAGACAACTAACTTTAGGCTTGTTTTACAATAGTTGGTAAACACCAACTATTATGTTCTTTGAAATAACATTTTTTGCCCAATACTTTGTATCTATAAATTTGTATAACTTCCAATATTTGCAGCAATGGCATATAAGACAAGTCCAATTAGTGGGCTCATAAGGTAAACCATTGGGGTCCTAATGATGACTGTGTTTGAATACCAAGATATTTTTTTCAAGTTTGAACCATGCAATGTTAAAGTTAAATGTTGAATTAGACAAACAACCACATTGGTTCATGAAGCTTTGAAGGTTTCTCTTGTGAGTAGTTTTGAGTGGAGGATGAGGAGAATGAATGATACAATGAAGGCCATTTCTTCATGATGTAAAAACATTGATCAAACCAATGAAAGTAATGACAATGAGGAGCTATGAAATGGAGAACACAACGATAATTTCACTATTGAAACAATGATGAAAAATAGAGAAAATAGAAGGAAAAAAGGCACAAGAAATCAAAGTATCATTACACTATAAAGGACAGTCCTTAAATCCCTTAAAAATAGTTATCTTAAGGAAGGTAATGATAGTGATGTTCAAATGCAACTCATAGCCAATATTTTTAGAAGGATGGGAGAATATTAAAATTATGTTGAAAATAACAATGATGGAAGTTGTTATTGCCATGATATTTAAATAGTGGTTGTCATGGAAAGATTGTGCTTCAAAAATAAGATTTTTCAGGCATTGTCAAGAGAAGTCGTGGAAATCATGTTAAAAGAACAACAATCACAGAGATGAAGGGATATATAGTGACAGTTGACGCATATGCTATGATAGTGGCACATAGATAAGAATAGTGACAATGATTCTAGTATCCAAAGAATGTGTAAATGTACCAAGAGGCAGTGATAAAGGTTGAGGATAGTGACAATGGTTCCAATGTCCAAACAATGTTAGAGCATAAACTTGTCCTATAGTACAACATACTTGTTCCTCAAAAAACTTGGATTTCATGTTCCGTAGATTTTATGTTTCCTTTGGAGTAGGTTGCAGGTTGGCATCACATACCAAATGCCTCTTTCCTATAGAAACAATAAGTTGTAATTAGCCAACAATGTTAACTAAATCAAAAAATCTTACATTAACAATGATCCAAGCCAATAGAGATAGTCCCCTTGTTACTTAAATCCTCATAATTGAGGAGAACATATCGTCAGAAATAATGAAGATGCATAAACATAGGGGTGATGGAAAATTGTGACATACCTTTTATGTGAATACTAGGAGGAACATCACCATTAACCTGTATCATGTCTTATGTTAGATAGGGTTTTAAAATATCAAGCTGCACATGATGTTAAGAAAAATTGTCTACCACCCATCATTAACTAAATTTATTTTTACCACATAAATTCAAGAAAAAACATTGCATCTCTTCAAGTCTAACCATAGTTGGAAAACTCAAACTAGGAAAAAACTTGCCAAGGCCTAAAAACAAAATTGGGAAAATCCCGGCCTAGTAAAGATACACTTTGGACTTCACCAAAATAAGGAAAATGCAAGAATCTTGAATGTTCACCCAAATAGGCTTAAAGCACCTAAATGACTCAAGAGGCCAAAACTCAACCAATGCTCTACCCAAGGATCCAAATGGATTTGGATGCTTATTTAGGGCTATTTTAAAGTTGTTCAATTTGTTTTATACTCCCAAGCAATGGGTTTTCTCTCAAACTCCAAGTTGCTCCTTGTAGGCCTAATTGCCCTTTTCTAACCCTGCTGGGATTGTTTCAACTTTTTCCAAACCACAAACCCAACAAAATATATTTTTGGATACCCTTTTCAGCCTTCTACAACATATTGGAAGATTGGATATGGTTTTTTTGGAGCAGTATATGTTGCTCACATGGGTGACCCCATTTTAAACTAAATTGATATGCATAAAAATTGATATTATTTTCCACAACCTTGTCACCATGATCACCCTTCAAACTCACTTCATCTACACATTTGATATCATTTTTTTTCTTTACATGTTACATTATGATCATTCCAGGTTACTATCATTCATGGAATGATCATACTTGTCATTGAAAGTATCAACTGTTATGGGAAAATAGTGATTTCAAGGAACAGTCAACTGCAATAGATTTAAATCTAAAACAAAATGTATTCGTAGAGCATTAAATAGTGATGCCAAAAAACCTATAAGTAATCTCAAAGCATTAGAACCCCAACAACACTTCTAAGAAATCAAGACATGCAATGAAAACATGGAAAATTGATTAAAATCTGAGTTTTATTGAAGATTTCATGCCACAGTCCGTACAGAGCCATCCTTTGTTCGTACAATGAACACTTTGAACATTATATAACTCCCTCATAACTTATTCAACCAATTTTGGTCGGTTGTGGAGTTTTTTTGGGCCTAAATCTAATAAAAACTAATTTCCCTCCATTTTACCACTAACCGTTGGATTTCAAATATTTGAAATTCCAACTTACATTTTATTTGTTTATTTCACCTAATTAACTTACCAGTCCTTACCACTAGATCCATATAGACTTGATAGACACTTCTAAAGACCCTAAAGACCTAGTTGATTCCAATTGAGCACTTATGTCTCTTATTACATCATTTTTTCCTTCAAGTCTTCGGTAGGACTTTCAAAACCTTGAAGCTTTTCATTACAAAATGGCATTATTTTCCTGAAGATGTTCCAATTTAACATCTTTAAACGTTCATCAAGCTCTGGAATATTCATGAAATCATTTGATCAGATAAAAAGAATTCTGGCGCTAATGACACCGAGGAAAATTAATGTTTTCAATATGTTTTGTTGTAAAATTTGCATAAAATTATATAATATACTATGATGCCGGAAAAGAATTGAGTTTCAAAAGATACAAATTATTCACTTCAATCTGAAATGCTTGCGCTTGACTTTTGATGGCTGCGAAGTTAAAATACATTTATAAAAATATCCACTTCATTATTGTAATCAGTATTGTTGAGTTAATAATAATTCAAATCATAGTTTTGACAAATGGAAACAATTTTTCCTTACTACTAAACATAATCAGAGTGTGTTCAAGCGAAGTCTATAAACAGTGAATTCAATAGACGATCCTATGATTTTATGCGAGTCATATCTATTTTCTTAATTTTTTAATCTTCCCTCTCTTAGAAATTTTGGATCAAAAATATCTTTGCAGTTTACTGAGTCTTTTTTGCTGAATTAAGTTTTATTTCATAATCCCGGACATCATGTGTGAGGCTTGCTATTCTATTCAGCTTCATGTTTTATTTTGCTGCTTCTTTTTGTACTAAAAGTGTATTCCCTTTTATCTATTATTTGTGAATTTTGTTATGATATAGGGTGAGCAGCTTAAATCTCACACACTAAGTGCTATAATTTGTAGCTGGCTAAAAATGTGTAGAATTAACTAATATTCTCCAGACTTAATAGAAATGTGTAATTTAAGAAAGGTCCCTAGTTTCACTCTTTTTCTTTCACACAACCATATAAAGCCTCTCAAATAGAGTGATTAATGTGTATTTATACTATGTTTAAGTAGTGAGGATTCAGTTAAGTTTCTCCACTTGTACTCTCATTTCACCACTTGTTTAACTATGGTGATTGCAGCTCTAGCTCTGGATTTTCTCAAAGAAATTCTTCACTACATCTCTTTATGTAGCTCTAACTATCGATGTTTTCAATGCAGAATACACCTCGTGTAAAAACAACATGCATAGTTAAGTTTCAAAAAGATCTCTGGATAATCTATATTAAAAGAGTTCTACTTGATGATTAAAGATGCTAAAATACCTATTTTATTTTCTTAAGAATATGTGACTATTTGAATGTCTTCATAAAGAGTAGGTAACATTTTAAGTGTTCCAAGACCATATTCATTCATTTCTACCGTAGTTTACTCTTTCATGTTACTTGACTTCCCTAGCATCGTCCAACAAATAACTGCCAATAATTTAATCGATGGACAAAGTTGACAGCTAAATTAATTTAACTTATGCAGTAGATATAAATATTTATTAGTTTTTTTTTTAATATTACATATTAAACCAATTCTTTATGCAAAGACTGCCACCATGTAGTCAACTTATGATGAAAATAAGATATAATAACTTGGTCACATATATGGAAGTACATGACGATTAAAATTCTTGACATAGCTCTACTTAGTTAATAACTATTAAGTAATTCTAATCTCTAAAAAGTTTGATACCCTGCAACAAGCAAGATACCAATGATGGGTTTCTAAGGAGAGGCTCTGGTATAATTTTTTTGAAATACATTCAAACTAGACTAGTTTAGCTCAACCATGTTAGGCCAGCATTGAGCGAGGCAGTTTCCAAATGCGCAATAATTTGATGTACTTCCACACCAGTTATAAATACTGCAACATCTCCCAATGTTGCACCAAAAGTTCCCTATTGGACTGCATGTTGAATCTCCCTTTACCATTACTATTGTCAACACTAATATCATGAAGACCTTCAACCTTAATCTTCCCTCTGTCATCTCCTTTTATAGAGACTTAGTGAAGGTTTATCTTCTTTAAGATCACGAAGTCTGTCCCAATTCTGCAAAAGGAGTTGGGCACTAAGTCTCTATAAAACGAGTTTGCAGAACTTGTTAGTAAGATGTTCTAAGGTTTTTAAGACCATTAGAGGTATTGGAGTCAGTATCAAGAACAAGTCATATATGATATCATATTCTTGAAAGAAGAAATCAGGAAAAAAAAATATTCCCTGTGCACCGTTGCTTCCTACATATGTGATTTCATAATTTGATTGCTACCTTCTAAATGCAATGGAAATAAGTTGGTTAGTTCAACACCTAGTGCTAACCTAAGAGCAATTGTATTTGTTGATGATCTAGATCGATTTCAGGAATTTTTTATTCTTCAGGTAAATTAATAATTAATTTAAGTTTTCTATGACATACAAGTTTTACAGGCTATTAATCTAGTATTAGTTGTCTGCCAAATTAGTTTCATTCTAGGAATGGATAAAACCTTGATCCAACGGGCCATAATGAATAATTATGGAGATAAATCCTTGAAAAGTAGCAGGCGATTGGCAGATAAGTATTTACAAAAGATAATACAATTGCCATTAGACCCTACCTCACCGCAGTGAAGACCAATCAAAAGGTTTGTTAGATCGGCACATGGGGGTGTTCCAAACACAAAGGAAGGAAGGACATTCAGAATCAAAAACTGATGCAGAAGATCATTCCATAAAATAAATTGATGTAGCTTATAGTTCGTTATTTTATCAACCCAAAATTTTAGGTGAACCGGAACTTGATTCAGTATTTTTCAGTTTTTTTCTTAACTTTGTCTTAGTTCCAGTTGACAATTTACAGGTATTCTAATCACACTTCCTATGTGACAATATAGTTCTCAATCTATATTGGAAGGGTAGTAGAATTGGTACAGATAAAAATACAGTGATTTGATGGCTTTTTTGGGACCTTGGATTCAGTGCAGCTGCACAAAAACAACAAATACTTAGATACATAAGAAACAAAAATAATATCAATTTTTATGCATTAAAAACAAAAAGTAAAACAAAATACTAGTTATGGTTGATATTGAAGGGAATAAAACAAAGGGTTAAAATGTGTAAAGGCAGTGAGAAAATGTTGTCATTAACTTTGGGATAGTAGATATGTTGAATAGATAGAAGAAAGACAATGATATTCATACAATTTGGAAGTTCAAAGAATAGTTGAAGAACATAATGATGACATGGAGTTCAGGAGCACTGTTAATATTGATTGGAAATTGATAGTGTGCATTCATATAATGACTTAGATACCTAGGTGTGAGTGGTATTGTAGAAGGAGAATAGGGTAGTGGTTTAAGTTTCTCAACACTCAAACAAGTGAAGGCGTGACAATGAATCCACAGTGATGGAAATAAGAATGAAGTTGTATCTTGACTTTGATAAATTGTGACTTGTGACAGTGAGACACAAGGTTAAAGGAACAAAGAATGAAGTGTTCAAGAAGTAATGTACAACTTTGGGAACCCTTCAGGAATCAAAATTTCCATTGAATACAAATACAATGATATATGAGATGTGATGAAGTTGAAAAGAGCTAATCATAGTCCATACAAGCTCTGACAATGAGAGAAAGATTCTTACAACTAGGGAATCAAGGATAATAGTGCTTCATGACTGTTATAGTGGAATACACTTTCATATAACAAGATATTATCACTGTTATGATGAACACAAATTTGACAAGCTATTATAGAGATTTATTTTATTTATTTACCACTCTTAGTATTTATTATCTTTAAAGCATTGTGTTTAGTTTTGTATCTTTGAACAACACTTGAGATCTAACTTCTAGAGATAATGCAACACAACAAGGTATCAAGGGTCATCACAATGGGACAATTCAATGCAAAAAGAGGCATACTAATCTTTAGTTGTTTCAACATTAAAGGAACCCAAACACTCCAACTCCACCCTTGGCATCAATGCTAAATAAAAAATAAGGACACTTCATTCAATAATTGTCACTAGGCCTGATAGCCTTACCTTTGAGATTTTGGTCAATAATCCTCCAACCCTTAGGAGTGATCACATATGGACGACTATTAAAAGGAACCCTTAACAAGTTATTTAACATATATAGAGACCTTGGTATGTGACTTGGAATATCAGATCCAAAAGAGGACTGTGACTAGATTCCTAAGGTTCGACAATTAGGCCTCTCTTTACAGTAAGTACTCTCCAATTTAACCTGCCAACCCAACCAAATACATGGAAAAATGTAATTTGTCCCTAAAACAAAGAATCTACAATAATTTGGAACCCACACTCACCCAAATTGGTTCACACTTCTCATTTGCACATAAACTCATAAGAAACAAGCCTGTCACATGGTCATGCCAGGCTTAGGACTGAAAATGACTTTTTGCCCACTCCATCTCCCACTCTAAAACTGGATTCATCCGAAAGTGCACTATAAATTCCACCATTCCATCAAGGTTTATTATTTTCTTAGGGTGGAAAGTGGAGATATGATCATTTTTGTGAACAAACTTAAGTGTGAAAGGTTTCAGACCTGTTTGCACAAAATCAGGGATATCTCCCTCCAATAATGATGAAAATTCCTCAAACCAAATTTTTTAGAAAGCTATAATCTTATTCTATCCAATCATGTGGCTCAAGCATCCATACACACCCAAAAATTCATGAAATGCGGGAAAATAGGAAAAATATGTGGATTTTCAGGAAATCAGAGTTTTCTTTCATTCAATCTGCTTCAAAAACTTACAACCAACCCTGACTTGGCCCTTCTAAGGCTTTTTTATACATAACTCAACCAATTCTAATGGTCTTGAATAATTTTTTTAAAATTTTACTATTGGAGATTAAAGTTGCACAATTTGCATTAAAAGTTGCAAAAGTTGCTAGTGCAACTTTTGCAGCTTTGACAATTTCATGTTCCCTCATACAAACTGGTGCAGGAGCACCCATGGATCAAAGGAAATATAAATGATTTTTCATCTAGTTTTTTAATAAAACATGTAATAAGATCTTTTGACCAAGTTTGATGTTTATTGCAATCATTTGAAGTCATGTTGTAAGGCTAAAAATCCCAAATTGCATTGTAAGACCAGTAGGTCAAATCTGGTCAGAAGGGGTCAAATATGAAAAACCAGCATTGAAATGGTGTCCTTGGGTCATTTTAGGTATGTTGGATGCAATATTTATTTAATTTTTTCCATTAGGTGGTCATAATACCAAAATATCAAAATGTTGCAAAAATAGTGTTGCAAAGTTGCTTAACAACTTTGGCAACACTCGCAAAGTTGCTTAACAACTTTGGCAACACTCACAAAGTTGCTTAACAACTTTGGCAACACTCACAGAGTTTCTTAACAACTTTGGCAACACTTGAAAAATATGGTTTATTTATTGATCAACCAACTTGGAGATTGGTTAGATTCGGTTTTAAAATGATTGTAGTAGGCTTATAATCCCTCTTTTGGTCGAGGGGTAGCCATGGTGTAGGGTTTGGAGAAAGAAAATCAATAATATGATGATTGAAAAGCCATTTTTATGTCAGTTTTGTTGATTGATCATTCATACCTCTTCACCATGGATTGAAATTGCCATAAAACCTATTGTAGATAAAAGTATGGTGAATTTAATTTCTTTTGGAATTGATTTGGTTCCTTTTCATTGATTATTTTGAAAGTTGTGAAAAATTTACTGAAATGTACAATAATTTGTTCCTAGAGGTATCTGTCATAGGAAATATGGCATAAATTTATTTTGCACCGTTAGATCTCTCTATACATCGGACTGATACAAGATTGTTCTACAACTTTTGATAGTTCAAGACAGTTTTACAATGTTTTCAGTTAATTGTTGAAAGGTAGAGTCCTTTAACATTGAAAGGAGTTTTGTAGGATTGTGATAATTATTAGAGTAGTGTTAACATTATATTTAATGGGGTTCTCCAAGTTATTTGAGGCTTTTTTGTGGTTCAATGTCTGACTGTTCATGTTGAGAATAGTTACAGTTATATGTTGTTTCATTAAGATTTGAATCTATATTGTTGGAACAACAACCTTGTAATTGTTCTTGAAGGGTATGGAGTTCCTTCTCATGGTTTGGGAGTGGTTTCAATGGAGTTTGAATCCTTTTTTCAAGTCACTATTAAGACACAATTAGATAGTTTCCTTCTTAACCAAGAAGATTTATTGTCATTTATGTTCATTGTGAATCAATTAATTGTGAAAGGAAATTTCCATCCGTAAGTTGGTTTGGAGTTGAGTTGGGTATTCATCTAGTTTGGAAGCATTTGTATGAAGTGACTTTCCAAGGAGCATTAAATGAATGGATATTTGTCTCGGTCCCTAAAATATGATCAGACAGATTAGTGACTAATAACAGTCCTCACATTCCAAGTTGGAAATCAGTGTGGTTCCCTAGTTGGAGTATTCTGATTGTATTCAAGGAGGGCATGGTAGAATAGAGAGCCTTTGGAGTTTGAGTGATGGTAATGGGTAAGTTTGCATTATAAGTTTGTTGATAAAGTTTTATTTTTAATCAGCCAATAAATTTCATGCAACTGATCCTATTGAGAAGGTGTTACAGTGAAGGTTTATTTCAATGTCAAGTTGATAATATATTTTGGGAAGATTGGAGTTTATTGAGAAACATAGTTTGAAGGGGTAGTTTTCCTCTTTGATAACTCTTTTTAGGGTTTTTTCTTTTCGATTTGAATATGAATATTCTATGTCATGCACTATGAAAACTTCATTGGTGACCTAGTTGACATGTATACAAAATGTGGAAACATAGACAAAGTACTAGAATTGTTTGACAGGAGGCCTCAAAGAGATCTAGATCTATGGACTCCAATGATTATAGGATATACATAAAATATATTTGTTGAAAAGGCATTAGAAACTTACAAGTGAACACAATTTGTAGGTGTAAAGAAAAATTCCAGAACTTTTTCCACTATCCTCTCTGCCTGTTCCAAAATGAGAGCTTTGGAATAGGGTATATAAATCCATCAAAGCATAATGGAAGGGGTATTTTTTCCAGATATTTTCGTTGGAAATGCTCTAGTAGAAATGTATGCAAAATGTGAAAGCATAAACAATACACTTAAACTATTTGATAGAATGCCTAAATGATATTTCATCTCATGAAATGTAATGATTGCATGATATCAAAAACATAGATATGTTGAGAGGGCTCTAGAAACATTCAACCAAATGCAATTGGCAGGTAAAAGCCAAACTCCACAACTTTTTCTTGCATCCTCCCTTCCTATGCCGAAATGGGAGCTTTGAAAAAGGGTATGGAGATCCACTGAATAATAAAGGAAAGAAATTTTTTTTAGATGTTATGGTCACAAATTTCCTAGTATATTATGACGGTAGATTTTAGGGTTTTAATTTGAAATTTCCTGGCAATCAGATATGAATTTGGTTATTGGCCACAATGGAAGAAAGGTTTTGTCGACTTGGAATCTAATAAAGAGTACCAATCAAGCTCATGATTATTTCCTAGTTCATTTGTATCAAAATAATCGTACAATGATTTCTAATGGATAATTAGAGTATCATTTATCTATTGATACAAGGTTGGACTACATGCTTTGGTTTCACTTTTCACAAATTGATTCAAGTATTACTGCTGCAGGACAGCGAGTGTTTGACATTATAATCGATGAAATAAATTTAGACTAGATATATATCTTCAAGGAAGTAGGAAGCTTTATTGTATTTCATTGGTAGCACATTTCTCACAATCAGTGATTCCTAGCATATGGTCAATGATCAATAACAAGATGCAGGTCATTTAATGTGGTGAAAATTAAGAATGATGATTAATTGAGGCATGATATATATGGAGAAGTGAAAAAGAAAGAAAGAGAAACACAAGGAATATTCATGGTGGCTTGGAAAACATCCATATGTATATTCATCATAGCTTGATTTGAAAATATGTTTAGCCCCCTTGTTTCTCTTATGCAACATGCATTAAATCATCGCATTATTTCAATGCTTTGAATATTTTACAGGTTGCATGGTAAGATGGATCTACCTTATATTAAATGATTGTGTATTTGGGAAGTAACTAGATCTCATAGTGGGAATGGTTTGATAGTTTACACTAACTGAGATAGTAAATATGTGTTTCAGGAATGCTACTTAAAGTTACAAAGACCAGCAAAGTCATCTAAGAACTGAAGAATAATACCATTTGTTTAAGCCCTTTTTCTATATGTACACTGTACAACTAAAACAAGCTTATGAAACCTTCCTACCAACTATTAATACACATAACATCTGTATAGTGTCCCATCTTTCTTTACAGCTTCAAAAAGGTGCTAGAGTTATCATCAACATCATCATTTGGTGCAGACTATATTCCTGCAGCTAAACCACTAAAGCTCTGGGGTCACACGTCCAACACTGCAAAAATAATAGTTTTACTAGAAATAATGCTAATTCTAGATATTTAAATACTTACAGCTGATTAAACTTGTATTGTTAAAATCACAAGTCTGGAATAAAAAAATATCAATAACTAGATATAAAACAGTTTGCATCATTTTGTCCCTAAAATATTTCTAGTAGACATATCTAATTTACTTCTATATGGTGCAATAACAATAAGAAATATCAACTTTAAGAAGGCACTAAAAAATGGACTTAAGCTTCAGGAGATCACTATTTCATTTTGACATACAATTAGTGTTGGAGATTTGTTTCTGTGTCGTTGATTGATTGTATGTTTGTCATTGATGACAACATATAATACACAGTAGTGCTTCTGTATGTACTTATTAGATTGATGATATCAAGCCTTGCGTGGTTAGATACATGTTGTAGACATGTTTAGTATGTTATGTTCATACACGCAGATCCAGATATGATGTTTCAGTCAAGTTGTGTAATTATGTTATTGGCAGTTACAGTTCTGGAAGAGTATCTATTCAGAGCCGACGTATTTAACGTGTTTCTTGAGTTGCACCTATCTTCAAGATATGTGCGTGTATATTCATGATTAGTTATGAGTTGATGATAGATATCTAAAGGTGCCTAACATTTTTCAAGAAGATTGCAAAGTTAGAGTTGATTTGGTGAAGCTGACTTAGTGAAGCGTCACGTCTATTCAGTTTGTGTTGCGCAAACTTAATATTGTTTGCGTTCTTAGTAAAGCCGACAAGGATGTTATGAAGAGTTGTCTTACAAGTCCCATGATCTCATACTTTGAGGAAGATACTTATAGCAAGTCATTTGTGATACGCTAAGTGTGAATAATACGAAAAGAGAAAGAAAATGTACAGAGCAGAATATGAGTTGTGGTTCATTCATCAAGAGTCTATGTGGTGAAGAAGTAGAAGATTATAATACATTGGAACTGATCAAGACAACATGTCTACTCTAAAGTTCAACATTAGATATAGTGCATATATATTCTACAGAAGGTTGCAGCCTTCACCATTGAAGCAGTGAGCTTTTGGACAGTGATTCCTCACCCCTAACAGGGTTATTTGTAAAAGACTCCTAATAGGGTCAGACCCTTAACCAAGTCACTATACTTATTGCATTGTAAAGTACAACTCCTAATAGGGTTGAAATATCTTCTAACAAGGATTACTATAAATAAGTATAGTTCATTGTGGGTGCTAATTCCCACCAAGGTTTTTACCATTTGGTTTCCCCGTAATCAAATTGTGTGTTGTGTACTGTGTTATCTGAATGTGTATTTACTTTATTGTATTATGAAGTTAAAGAAGTAAAAAGAAATTAAAGTTACTAATAACTGATTCACACCCCCCCTCTTAGTTATCCTTTGGGACTATTCTAACAATTGGTATCAGAGCCAAGTGCCTTGGAGAAGAATCCTAATAGCTTAAGGTAGATTAGATGTCTTACTTCAGAAAAGAGAGCCCTAAGTTCGATGGAGAAAATTATCTGGATTGGAAAAACAAAATGATAACACATCTACAGTGTGTTGGCTTTGAGATATTTGAGATAGCTACATAAGAATTTGTTATTCCATCTCTGAAAGACCTTGCAAAGGATGATGCTACTAGTAGACAAAAGGAGACATTTACCAATAATGCAATTGCTAAAGAAGCCCTAATCAGCACCCTATCTGATAGTGAATTTTCTGAGATCAAGAAAATTGACAGAGCATACACCATATGGAAGTATTTAGAAGATATGTTTGAAGGAGATATTCAAGCAAAGAATGTGCGTAGGAAGACATGGAAAAGGAAATACAATAGTCTTGAGATGTTACCTGAAGAGAACATTAGAGCTTACAATCAAAGGATAAATGAAGCAGTCTCTGGAATCAGAAACAATGGTGGAGAAATATCAGAAGAAGATATAATGGACAAGTTGTTAACCACCTTAACCTAAGACTATGAAAACAAGATAAGTATTCTAGAGGAAACCATGCAATTCTCACAAGACTTCAAGAGAGAGACTTTGATCTGTAAAATCTCTGCATTTGAGATATCAAGATTGAAGACTGAACCTAAAAGTGAAACAGCTTTCAAAGCCTCAGTCCATGGTAAGAAATCCTTACACATCTCTAGCCATAATGAGAAAGAGGAAGTTGATATCATTACTATGATTGCTAAAAGAGAAAAGAAAGGAAAAGGAAAATATGAAGGACAACTTCCATTCAAATGTTTTTCATGCAACATGATTGGTCACTTTGCATCTAAGTGTCCCACATGAGTCAAGAAGTTCAGATCTAATTACAAACCTAATTATAAGAAGGAATGTTACCATGCTGAAGAAGGTGTAACTGATGAAGATTCAGGAGAGGATGAAATTGGATTCATTTCCCTTAGAGACATGGAAAAGTTTCTTGAGGAAATGGACATTGCAAATGAAAAGGAAGAACAAGAGTTAGCCCTAATTTCCAAAGCAGACATCAGAACTGATTGGATCATTGATAGTGGATGCTCTCACCATATGACAGGTGACAAAGATAGATT
>MU225946.1:1094491-1143219 GCA_018584345.1 Thuja plicata
CTTTTTGGGACTAAATGTAAAGTAGACAGATAAAGGTATATTCATTAATCAGTCAAAATATGTGAAGGAAATATTGAAGACCTTCAAGATGGAAGACTGTAAGCCAGTATGCACTCCTATGATAACAAGAAGCAAGCTTCTAAAAGATGATGATTCCACAGTATTTGATAAGACATTGTACAAATCTATGATTGGAAAACTCATTTATCTAACTCAATCTAGACCTGACATATCTAATGTAGTTGGCATTGTTGGAAGATTTGTAGGTGAACCCAAGCAGAATCACCTAATAGAAATCAAGAGGATATTCATATATCTAAAGGGAACTATAGACTATGGCTTATGGTAGCCTAAATCAGAAAATGTACAACTTCATGTGTATACAGATGTAGATTGGGTAGGTTGTATTGATGATAGAAAGAGTACTTCAGGAGGAGTAGTATTTCTTGGAGATAGGTTGGTTTCTTGGATAAGCAAGAAGCGGAACTGTATTTCTCAGTCAACAGCAGAAGCTGAATATGTTGCAGCAGCATTGAATTGTTCAACCATGGTTTGGATCAAGAAGATGGTTAAAGACTTTGATATTTACGTTGATTATCCTATTTTTATTCACTATGATAACACTAGCACTATTAACATGTCTAAGAACCCTGTGATGCATGCAAAGACAAAACACATAGAGATCAAGTACCATTTTCTAAGAGAAAAGGTTGCAGACAAAGAAGTGAAATTGGACTATGTGAGCACAAAAGAATAGTTGGCAGATATTTTCACAAAACCTTTATCAAAAGATACCTTTGAGTATCTCAGAGAGAATTTGGGAGTAATTCCATCTCCTAAGTTTGATTAGAAAATACAGGAAGAACATCAGTCCTGTGTGACTGATGAATGGTTGACTACTCTACTTTTGGAGTAGTACCTATTCCTAATGGTTTATTGTGCCCTTTTCCATTGATTTCAAAGGGGGAGTATGTACTAAGGGGGAGCATATACTCTGGGGGAGTATATATATGAAACACAAACATAGTCAGAGGAACTGCAGCAGTGTAGAGAAATCCTTGATGAGGATATTGAGAAGAGTGTAAAAGAAAGAGGACACCAGGAATACAGGATTCTTTTAATATCATATGTTGCCATCAATGTAAAAGGGGGAGATTGTTGGAGATTTTTTTCTGTCCAGTTGATTGATTGTATGTTTGTCATTAATGACAACATATAATACACAGTAGTGTTTCTATATGTACTTATCAGAATGATGATATCAAGCCTTGTGTGGTTAGATACATGTTGTAGACATGTTTATTATGTTATTTTCATACACGCAGATCCAAATATGATGTTTTAGTCAAGTTGTGTAATTTTGTTATTGGCAGTTACAGTTCTTGAAGAGTATCTGTTCAGAGCTGATGTATTTAACGTGTTTCTTGAGTTGCGCCTATCTTTAGGATATGCGTGTGTATATTCATGATCATTTATGAGTTGATGTAGTTATCTAAAGGTGCCTAACGTATTTCAAGAAGATTACAAAGTTAGAGTTGATTTGGTGAAGCTGACTTAGTGAAGTGTCGTATCTATTCAGTTTGTGTTGCACAGACTTAATTTTTTTTGCATGCTTAGTAAAGCCGACAAGGATGTTATGAAGAGTTTTCTTACAAGTCCCATGATCTCATACTTTGAGGAAGATACTTATAGCAAGTCATTTGTGATACGCTAAGTGTGAATGATATGAAAAGAGAAAGAAAATGTACAGAGCAGAATATGAGTTGTGGTTCATTCATCAAGAGTCTATGTGAAGAAGTAGAAGATTACAATACATTGGAACTGATCAAGACATCGGGTCTACTCTATAGTTCATCATTAGATATAGTGCATATATTTTCTACAGAAGGTTGTAGCCTTCACCATTGAAGCAGTGAGCTTTTGGACAGTAAGTCCTCACCCCTAACAGGGTTATTTGTAAAAGACTCCTAACAGGGTCAGACCCTTAACCAGGTCACTATACTTATTGCATTGTAAGCTAAAACTCCTAACAGGGTTGAAATATCTTCTAATAGGGATTACTATAAACAAGTATTGTTCATTGTGGGTGCTAATTCCCACTGGGGTTTTTACCATTTGGTTTCCCCGTAATCAAATTGTGTGTTGTGTACTGTGTTATCTAAATGTGCATTTACTTTATCGTATTATGAAGTTAAAGAAGTAAAAATAAATTAAAGTTACTGATAACTGATTCACCCCCCCCTCTCAGTTATCCTTTGGGACTATTCTAACAATTAGTAATTACCAATTACACAACTTCATCCAAACTAATAAAAAGAAGGGTTCCAAAGAAATACAAGGGGTCGCAATCAACTGTAATAGAGGCACTCTAGTCTAACACGTGTTCAAATTCCCCAACCAAAATAACTATAGAAAAGTAAAACTGTAGCAAGGTTCTGGTGTAAGGATTAAGGGGTGCACTCAAAGATTAGCAATGTCAAAAATCATAAGAATGTGGTCCAATTTTTCACACTGCATTAAAGGTAGCCCATAAATTTGCCACCAAGTAATTTACCAAGATGCTAAAAAAAAATGTTGACTTCATAAAATAAAATGACTTGCTTCCTCATGAATTAAGCATCGTTGGCATAACAATTGAAACCCAAATCACTTTATAGTTGAAAGAAAATATCAACATCTAGTCTCAAAAAATTGGACTAACAGTAAATTATTTTTCAAGCAAACAAAGAGAGCATGGGAGCTTTATGGAGGAGCAGGATTTTGATAATTAGATGTGGAGGGATTGGGTAAGAGATAGCCAATAATGTTATCCTCTGTGGGGTCCCATCTGTCGGATTGGTGGATAATGAAGCTGTCTATGTGGTAGACTTGGGGGCCACCTTTGTTCTTTCATAGGCAGATTTGGGACATAATAGAGCCCTTTCTACTGCTAATGCTTTCAAGGATCTCAACCCAAACACATTGATTGAGGTTTTTTATTATTGCAATATTGAATTTCATTTGAAAAAATTCAATGTGGTCGTTGCCACAGATGGGACAGTCCCCTTCCTAGTGAAGTTGAACCACCTTTGTAGGTCCTCTAGAATTTCATTTGTGTCCACTCATGCCAAAAGGGTTTTTGCCTATATTTTTTGTGACTTTGGTGACCACTTCCTTGTTTGTCATGACTCTAGTACTCCCCCATCCAATGTTGTGATTGAGAACATAAATCAAGACTTTCCTGCAATTGTCACTATTGTAGAAGAATAGAGGCACAACCTCCAAGATAGGGATGAGGTTTTTTTCATGGGGTTAGAGGTATGGAAGAGCCGAATCACTCCTTGCCTATGGTTGTGAATATCACTAGATCTCACTCATTTACCATACTCGTTGATACTTGACAATTTGGACAGTACACTTCAGGAGGTTATTTTTACAAGGTGAAAGCTAATAGAACTGTTCAATTCCTTCCACTGAAGGAAGCTCTTGAAGCCCCACAATTTTGTGCTTATGACCCTACAAAGTAGAAACATATTCTTGACTTGCATGTTGCATTTAAAGCTATTGAAATGTTTGAGAGAATCAAGTGTACTGATTCTCATTGTGTCAATCCAGTAGCTATAAAAGATAAGAAAATCATTGAGGTTATATTGCTAGCACGACAAGCCACAATATGTATCTCTATGCCTATGACCAATGATTGAATACCAATTACCTCCACCTTTGGAGATGAAAGATTTCATTCAACTAGCTCAAAATATAAAAAAAACACTAAAGTGTTAGTAATAACTGAGAGGGGGGGTGAATCAGTGGCCTAAAAAATTAATCCTTAAATCAACTCTTAAAAATTATAACCACAAATTATGTCTCTAGTTATCTTTTGTCCTACAAGATGAATGCCTTGAAATACTTATATCAATTTTACTACTTGTCAGAATGCTTTGTAAATCTCTCTTCTGTATGATTACCGATAAGCAGTCAACTATTTACTGAAACACAGTAAATATGTAGAGTATATTGATCAATCCACAATTGCATATGTGAAATGTAAAATAGTAAAGTAATGAAACATAAACACCTAACCCATGGATTTTTAACGTGGAAACCCTATTAAGGGAAAAACCACTAGGACCGGTACCCCAAATTTTCACTCTTCTGAAGTGAGCTCTGTTAGGAGACAACGTTGTTAAAGGTTACAAACACACTGTTAGGTGTGACCTTGTTACAGGATTTAAAAGATAGTTTGTCACCTAGTATCTGGCATCTAATACTACCATGCTTGATCAAACACTCACTTGTCCAGTCAATAGGTATCGGGCATATCCAATGCTACATTCATGATCAAAATTTTTGATACTCCTTGGGATGTATCTCAATTGTAGAAGACTTTTAAGTCCTGCTCAGTTAAGAGACTTGATGCTTCAATGGTGAAACTGAAAAATTAATGATATGTTCATACATACAAGTTAATTGTAGATTTTCAGATCTATTTTAAGTGCATTACCTCTCTGATCAATATAATCAATTCTATACCTTTGCTCCACACTATTCTTCTCTATGATGTTGTCTCACTGTTTGTCGGTGTCTGTAGAAGCTGTCTCTTTCCTTAGCTTGATTGATCAGGACTGAATGAAGACTTTCTTCTCCTTCAGATTTTCTTTAGCATCTTTCCTCTTCTCTTTTTTACCCCACACAATTCGTAATGAATTGGTTTCGTCTCTTTATAGACATTTTTTACCTTTTATTGGCTTTCTTTATTCTTGGCGTGATCCACAATTCTCTCCAATTAGATTTAAAGAAAAATCTTGTTTGATCTCAAAGAAATATTCTTTCCAACTAGAAAAATCATATTTAAATCAATTACTTATCTCCGGCTTTATCTAGATGATTAAAACAATAATAAGTATCCATTAAGTCTATTTATAGCTTCTTGAAAGCTAAGCATTTTGTCATTTCTGAACTCTCTATTATGTTGGTCAACACTCCAGTTAGTCATCGGTGATAACTAACTATTCCGTCGGTGTGACTTCAGTTGTCATCAAGATCTCCATCCTTGTCTTTTTCATCGGGCAACACTGTAATTCTTTCTATCGGGTTATTCTGTGCTTTGCTCATCGGGCAACACTGACTTGTCTCATCGGTAATGTTGTACATTAGCTCATTAGATAACACTATGACTTTTGCTCTTTTACTCTGTCCATTGGCATGCACTACGTTGGTGTATACAATCACTTACTGAATACTTGACTTATATGCATTACTGATAGAATATCCTTGATTCATAATTTCTTTGAAGTCTTTATCAGTATTTCCATGACCATACAGATTATATCAAGTTGACATCAATGACAATACAATACATTAACTAATTTAATGCCTTGCATGATCATCAACTGAACATCCTCAAACATTCAATCAGCTACCTGTCATCAATCTCTCCCTTTGGCATTGATGACAATATACTACATTATCATACTATACTATTACTAATACAATATGAAATATATAGTTTCATCAAGCTTTCCTAATGTAACTATTACAAATGTCTATATTTTGGTAAGCTCAAATAGATTTGATTTGATTCTTGTAGCTTTCTGTCTGTCTTCAATCCATACAAGTTAATTGCAGATTTTCAGATCTATTTTCAGTGCATTACCTCTCTGATCAATATAATCAATTCTATACCTTTGCTTTACACTGTTACACTCTGTGATGTTGTCTCACTGTTTGTCGGTGTCTATTGACCTATACAAATTTTGATTTACCTCTGATGACTTGTCTTCCTTTGTCAACTTACATCCAGTTGCCATCGGTGTTCCAACTGGTTTGGACTCTTCCATCTTGAATATTTTTAGTACTTCCTTGATGTATTTGGATTACCTAATGAAAATACCTTCATCTTGTTGCATGATCTGTAAACCAAGAAAGAACTTGATCTCTCCAAACATATACGTCTCAAACTCTTTGCTCATTTCATTGGAAAATGACTTGCATAGAATATCATTGCCTCCAAATATGATGTCATCAACAAATATCTCAGCAATCAAAATGTTAGCATCAGCATCTTCCTTCAAATAAAGATTACTATTTTTACTAGTTCTTAAAAATCCAATACTTATAAGATAGGAATGAAGTCTTTCATACCAGGCTCAGGGTGCTTGTTTCAATCTATAACGGGCCTTGTGTAGTCTACATACCATGTCCCTCTTGTCTAGATCAACAAACCCTTATGTTTGTTCAATGTATACATCTTCTTCAAGTATTCCATTAGGAATACATACTTGACATCCATTTGATATACCTTGAATCTTTTACATGCAGCATAAGCAAGTAATATTCTTACTCCTTCTAGCCTAGCAACGGGTGCAAAGGTCTCTCCATAGTCAATCCCTTCTTCTTGTGCATACCCCTTGCATTCTAGTCTTTCTTTATTTCTGGTGACTTCTCCATTCTCATTCATCTTATTCCTAAATATCCATTTTGTACCGATGACATTCTTGTCCGCTGGTCTTGGTAAAAGTGTCCATGTCTTGTTTTTCTCTATCTTCTCAATCTCTTCATTCATAGCACTTACCCATTCATCATTATCTAGTGCAGCATCGACAAATTTGGGCTCATAATCACAAATAAGACATCTTGTATTTAGAGACTTACTTCTGGTTCTCATACCAGTCGTCTTGTCTCTAATGATCTGGTTCTATGGATGGTTCTTTTTGACATATCTTGCAAGCACATGTTCAACTCTTTGTCTATCAGCTTGATCATCATTTTGTTCTTCATTTTGTTCTCCATCACTTTGTGCATCATTTTGAGCAATATTCTAATCATTGGTATTTGCAGCCTGATTCTCAGGTGCAATGATCTATTGCTTGGGAGCTCTACATTGTTGGCTGGGTAGAGTGTTAGGTTCTTCATTGTAAACAAACCTATTGTAGTCCTCTAGTTCTTTAGTGCGTTCCTTTTCACTCTTCTCTACAAATTCATTTATCTTTACATTTGCACTTTCAACAATTTTGTTAGAGGCCTTATTTAGACATTTGTAAGCCTTGCCCTTCGTGGAACACCCTAGAAATATTCCTTCATCACTCTTGGAGTCAAGTTTTCCATTTCTATCATCTTTTAAGATATAACACTGACTTCAAAAAAAATTGAAATAACTTACACTAGGTGTGTATGCATACCAAAGCTCATAAGGTGTCTTTTTGGTGTCTTTCTTTAATTGTACTCTGTTCAATGTATAAACAGTAGTACTAACAAATTCTCTCTAGAATATTTGGGTGATGCCTTTCTCTATCATCAGTGTTCTTGCACAATCAACTATGTGTTTGTTCCTTCTTTCAGCAATTCCATTTTGTTGTGGTGTTCTTGGTGCAGAGACCTGTCTTTTGATTTCATGCTCATTACAAAAGTTAGTGAATTCATCTAAAATAAATTTCCCTCCTCTATCTGATCTTAAGAATTTTAATTCTTTACCCCTTTATTTTTCAACCATTGCCTTATTCCATTTAAACATCTTAAATGCTTCAAATTTATCTTTTAGAAACATGATTGTCATCATTCTAGAGTAATCATCAACAAAGAAAATAAAATATTTCTCTCCATAATAAATCTTTGTTCTCATAGGTCCACATAGGTCAGTATGGACTAATTCTAAAATGACATCAAATGTATGGGTTTTTCTTTAGAAACTATACTTTGTCATCTTACCTTTTTGATAATTTTACACATGATGTTGTCGGGCTTGGTCATCATCGGTAAGCGTCTTACTTTTATTTTTCTGCTTATTTTTATCATGTTGTCAAAGTTCACATGACACAATCTTTTGTGCCACAACCATATGTCTTCACATCTAGCCATTAAGCAAGTGGTGTCAGTAACATTCAGATAGAATAAGTTACCTTTTGTCTGCTCACCAGTACCAATCAGATTTCCTGATTTATTGAATATCTTTGCCATCTTATTTTAAAATGCTACTCTGTGACCTGAATTATTCAACTAAGAAATACTGAATAGATTATAATTCAATCCATTTACCCAATACACATTTTCACATTTTATCTGGTTATTCAACATTATGGTTCCTCTACCTTCAACTGGACAAGGTGTGTCATTACCCATTCTTACTGATCCACCTTTATAGTATTCAAAAGTCTCAAACTTGTGCTTATCATCGGTCATATGGTGAGTGCAGCAACTATCTATGATCCAAACATCATTTTTACTAACGTTAGATATGAGTGCAGTTTCTACATACCTTTATTTAGCATCATTTGAATCATCTTTTACTACCACAAACACCATCTCGATGTCTTCCTCATATTCGGTGTCAGTATCATCATCTTTGCATTTTGCTAGGTAACTGGCCTTATTTTCTTTGTCCTTGTAGTCTTAGGTATCTCTTGTTTCTAATTGTCGGTAGCTTCTGTAATCACCGCTGTCAGAATTCTTTTCAAATGATCTGTCATTACTTCTGTCATCTTTTCTTCTGTTAAGACATCTTGCAGCAAAGTGTCCAATCTCTTTACAATTAAAACAAACAAGTGGTAATTTACCTTTGTATTTACCTTTGCCTCTCTACATTCTTCTTTTTATAAGTGCTTCAATTTCAAAAATATCTTCTTCTTCACTTTAACTATCACTATCTTTTCTCATAGTGTGCTTATGACTTCAATTACTTATTCTCAAAGAAGATTTGAATGTAGACTCTATGTTTGGTAAGACATTATTATCAAAGTTATTCATTTCAAATGAAATCGATCTTCCAATAAAACTATCTAGAGTAACATTTCTATTTGCTACTGCTCTCATTTCTTAAATGGAAAATATTCTAATAGCATAAGTAGGCAGTAAGGTTCTTAAAATTTTACTTACCACTGTATCTTCTTCTAGTACACCTCCAACTCCTCGGACAACATTGACTACCTCTTTGATTCTTGTGTTGTACTGTGTGATGTTTTCACCTTCTTTCATTTTGAGATCATCAAACTTCCCTCTAAGACTTTCTTCCTTGGATCTCAAAACATTCTTGTCACCACCATGTACAAGCATCAATTTGTCTCACATTTGCTTTGTAGTCTTGCAGGTTTTGGCATCTTCAAATTCAGCATCAGAGAGTGAGGAAGAAATCTCTATCATCATGCAATTACGCTTGCGCTTCTCTCTCATTTTTTCAACTGTTGGTGCTCCTGTGGGAAATACATATTCAATATCTAAGTATTGAGTAACATCACTTCCGATACCTGATAAGTGGAGTCTTAAAATGCTCTTCCATGAAGCAAAATTGTCTTTGTTCAACTTGGGCACATCTCATCTGTTCATCTTGTGATCTTTATCTTACGTCTTGAAACCTTCCTTCTAAGCACACAAGCTCTGATACCAATTTTTAGTAATAACTGAGAGTGGGGGTGAATCAGTGGCCTCAAAAATTAATCCTTAAATCAACCCTTAAAAATTATAATGACAAATTATGTCTCTAGTTATCTTCTATCCTACAAGATGAATGCCTTGAAATACTTATATCAATTTTACAACTTGTCAGAATGCTTTGTAAACCTCTCTTCTATATGATTACCGATAAGCAGATAACTATTTACTGAAACACAGTAAATATGCAGAGTATACCGATCAATCTAGAATTGCATATGTGAAATGTAAAATAGTAAAGTAATGAAACATAAACACATAACACATGGATTTTTAACATAGAAACCATGTTAAGGGAAAAACCACTAGGACCGGTACACCAA
Source organism: Thuja plicata (assembly GCA_018584345.1). Taxonomy (NCBI): domain Eukaryota; kingdom Viridiplantae; phylum Streptophyta; class Pinopsida; order Cupressales; family Cupressaceae; genus Thuja; species Thuja plicata. Next base: position 1,104,217 of record MU225946.1, read on the forward strand.
ATTGTTACTCTTCTAAAGTGAGCTCTGTTAGGAGCCAACCCTGTTAAAGGTTACAAACACACTGTTAGGTGTGATCTTGTTAGAGGATTTAAAAGATAGTTTGTCACCTAGTATCTGACATCTAATGCTACCATCCTTGATCAAACACTCACTTGGCCTATCAATAGGTATTGGGCATATCCAATGCTACTTTCATTATCAAAATTTTTTATACTCCTTGGGATGTATCTCAATTGTAGAAGACTTTAAAGTCCTTCTCGATTAAGAGACTTGATGCTTCAATGGTTAAACTGAAACATTAATGATCTGTTCATACATATAACTTAATTGCAGATTTTTAGATCTATTGTAAGTGAATTGCCTCCCTGATCAATATAATTAATTCTATATCTTTGCTCCACACTGTTCTGCTTTGTGATGTCTCACTGTTCGTTGGTGTCTACAGAATCTAGCTCTTTCCTTAACTTGATTGATCGAGACTGAATGAAGACTTTCTTCCCCTTCAGATTTTCTTTAGAATCTTTCCCCTTCTCTTTTTCACCCCACACAATTTGTAATGAATTGGATTTGGCTCTTTATAGACATGTTTTACTTTTTCTTGGCTTTCTTGATTCTTGGCATGATCCACAATTCTCACCAATTAGATTTAAAAGAAAACTCCTATTTGATCCCAAAGAGATCTTCTTGCCAACTGGACAAATCAGCTTTAAATCAATTACTTATCTCTGGCTTTATCTAGATGATTAAAACACTGATAAGTATCCATTAAGTCTATTTATAGCTTCTTGACAGCTAAGCATTTTGTCATTTCTAAACTCTATGTTTTGTCGGTCAACGCTCTAGTTATTCATAGGTGATAACTGACTGTTCCATCGGTGTGACTTCAGTTGTCATCAGGATCTCCATCCTTATCTTTTTCATCAGGCAACACTGTAATTTTTTCATCAATTTTTTCTATTCTTTTCTCGTTGGGCAACACTGTGACTTTGCTCATCAGTAATGTTGTGCATTAGCTCATCGGGTAACACTGTGAATTTTACTCTTTTACTCTATCCGTCGGCATGCACTCTGACAGTGTATATAGTCACTTAGTGAATACTTGACTTATATGCATTACTGATAGCATAGCCTTGATTCATAAGTTCTTTCAAGTCTTTGGCAGTATTTTCAAAACCATACAGATTATATCAAGTTGACATCAATGATAATACAATACATTAATTGATTTAATGCCTTGCATGATCATCAACTTAACATCCTCAAACATTCAATGAGTTACATGTCATCTTAAAGTGGATGACAAAGCTTATGGTGATATAGTTAATGGACAAAACAAAATTTAAGAAGACTCTTACTGGGGAACAGATTGCTAAAGCAAATAAAAATACGTGTTCAACAAACACACATGCATAAAGTAATGAACACACAGTTAAAATTGTAGCTTTAGAGGCACAAGAAGTCATAAAGGCTATAGCAAGATTTATTTTTCTAGTTCACTAATGGATTTACATAGATTCCATAGAATGCCTTCCATTAGTAACACCTAGTTTTCACGAAAGGTTTGCTCTGATTCCCGTTGTTATCCTTATTTAGCAATATTTGAGAAGGATCTCTGAAAGAATTTTGGTCACAGACAGTGGCTAGTTGTTGGTGCAGTGGTTATTGGATGTGAAGTCATGAAAAATATGGTATTAATGGGCATTGTGTGAGGTCCTACCCCAACCATCCTTTTAGATCTAATACTTTGATATTATATTTATTAGGATGATACATTAGTTTTGATACATTGTCATATTGGATAGAGATTTTATAACATAGATATCATGTGATGACTCTATTTTGATGATGTTGGATTTATTGTTATATGATTATGGTTCTTAGATCTTGATGACATGTTGTGACAGGTTTCCATTTTATGTTTCTAAATTTTCAAATGGATCTTGTGACATATAAATGTGGATTACGGATTCGAATTTTGCAAATGATCTATATTGGTTAATTTTGTATGTTAGATAAGTGATTCAAATGACTTTTTTGATTTATCAGTTATACATATATGAATGACCTAATTCTGAAAAGTAATGTATAAATTGTGGTTAGATAAATATATTATAATGTATAATATCATGTATGTATAATTTATTCCTTTGACTATTGATGCTTTGTTCAAGTGTGCAGATAAATTAACCATAGATTCAATCGGGGAAACAAGATTGGGTTAATTTTAAAATCTTTGTTAAGCCAAGGTTAACCCTAAAGAGGGAAATAACCTCATTGTAATGTAATATATGTTGTAAATGTAATTATGCTTTTTTGTAAATTTAATTTATTCTATTTTTTGTAAATTTCCAACTAGGCATGCCAATGTGTAAATATGATGTGTCTTGTGGTGCCAATTGGCACATGTATTGTGAGTTGGAATGCCCATACTATTAGAGAGGGTAAGGTTCACCTAGGTTGTCTTGTAGTGTTCCCATGTGGGGTTACTTGTCTTGAAAACCCAAATCAAGTGTTCCATCATAGAAATTCGTAGGTAAACTCTAAGTGAGTTTTAGAGGGGTTAGAATGAGCCCAAAAGGATAGTTAGGGTTAAAAATATATATTCCTATAGTTATACTAAGGGGTAGGGGTTAATTTTTAATATTTTAGTGTCTTAATCACATTTATGGCCAATCTAAAGTACCATTCTTGGATAGTGGAAAAAATTGGGAAGAGGGAAGACCATCTCTTTCTTCAAGATAGTGGGGTCTCTGTCATGCATGGAAAGGGACAAGTTTTAGGGAAGGTGACTCATGTCACCTCACATCTTGTTGGGAAGAGGAAAGAGTTGGGTAGGGAGCCTTTTTAGGGAAGATGGAGAGGAGAGTTGGGGTTGATTGCCCACACTCCATTTTTGGGAGACTTCTAGTTGAGTTGGAAAGACTTGCTTGTTTTGGAGCTAAGGAAATAAAAGATATGGAAGAAAGGAGGCTCATCTCAAATTCATTACCATTTTCTAAGAGCAAGGTTGGTGCTCTCAAACTATGTTTAGCCTATTTACATTTCTTGTTTTGCCTTGTAACCTGAATGAGTATAGTTATATGTGAAACCATCTAGTGTTAATGGTGATCTTGTTGTGGAAGTATTTGTTGTGAATTTTCTTTGTTGCTATCTTCGTCTTCATGTTTTATGCTTTGTGATGTTTCATGGAAGTGAATGGCCAATCTCACCTTTGGGAGGGAAGAGATACATTGTGGGTCAAGAGATTAGTTGGAAAAACCATTGTAGTGTAGAGTCTCTTCTTGGGAAGAAGAGGGAAATTACATGGATGTTATGAGCTCCATGTGCCAATTCTTTTTTATTATCTTATGGGGGTGATAAGGGAAAATGTATGTGGTATGTGGGGTTTTGGTTGTAGTAAAAGCCTTGGGAAGGCATGTGAATCAACTCAATTATGTGATATTTATATATGAAATTCTCCTACTTGGTTGTTTCCACCTTCACCCCTTTAATGAGTCCAATGTGACCCAATTGTGTAAAAGCTTGAGAGAGTGTTGTTTTTGTTTTAGAGCTTGTTTGGATGCTTTGTGGATTGTTTGCATTTTATCCAACCCTTTCTTATTTCCCCTAGCTCAGGGGTGGTCTCATAGAGACCTAGGATGGGAGGTGAGCTCCCATGATTTATTTCAAAACCTTGTTATTTGCAGATTATGTAGCTATCTCATTTTACTTGAAAAGGGATGCTTAAAGCTTGGAAATAAGGAGATTGTTGTTTATTATTGTATTTTGTGAATGTAAATTTTATTTCAAGTCATAAGGCTGAATCCTTGTATTATTATGTCTTAATAAGTGAAGAAATTCTGTTTTTAAAACTGTAAAGACTTTTTATTGAAAGTTGTTGTTTGATTTCAAAGAGAAGAGGAAGGAAAAGAATTTGAGTTTATTATGCCCTTAAGTCTTTTGTAAAATTTTCTTATGTTAAATTTTTTTTTCATAAATTAAAAATCTTTCTCATGTATAAGATCTTTTTATTTATTTATTATGTTTTCCTTGATTTTTTGTAATGTACAAAAATGCATGAAATAGGTTTTATACATGTAGAATGCAATTTTGTTTATTGAACCCATAAAGATATATCTCTATTTACAGATTAGTATCAGAATTTAAAATAGATTAGTATCAAAATTTAATATATTATTCACTTATAAAGTTGTCTTATAATCCTATTTCTTTTAAATGCACAAAAGCATAAATTATGTTTTATTCATTAAGATTCAATTATGTTTATTGTATACATACAGAAAATATCTTTGTTTTCCCTCTTGTTCCAAAAGTATCATTTCATTAGTTTTTCTTAAAAATGAATTTTACTTTCCCTTATATAAAACCATACAATTCATTTTTTAACAAAAAATGCAAAAACAAAAATGCATATGATCAAATAGAAATATGTTACATCTTTCAGCCTGTTATAGTTAAGTTTGTTTTTAAACAACATATATATTTATTGGTGTACAAAACATAATTATGTCCATTATATTATTATTATTATTATTATTATTATTATTATTATTATTATATATATATATATATATATATATATATATATATATATATATATATATATATAACAACCTATATATATACATAATAATATATATTTCTCAAAAATCCTATTTTACCTTTTCAGCTTGTCATAATTCTGTTTTTAATAGAGCAGCATATTATATACATGTATATAATCCAGAATTTGGATTTGAACTTGTAAATCTGTCATCACTGTGTATGTTACAACATGTATATATAAATATAAATATATTTTATAATAAAACAAAAAGAGTTNTATATATATATATATATTTATTTATAGAGAGAGAGAGAGAGAGGGAGTGGGACGGAAGGGGCTGGGCGTAGTCCAACCCGCTTCCACAACCCCCCACATTTTACATAGGTGGGGGTGGGGGCCGAGCCTCCTCCACTCCTCCCATACCCACCTCTCCATTCTTCTCTCGCGTGGCATATGTGTCATCGTTTTCCTCCCTCCCCAAAATAAATAAAAATGAAACCCACTTCTTTTCTTTGCACAACAGAAAACTAATAAAAATAAAATGAAACATTTATAATATAAACAAGCTAATCAACAGGTTAAAAATATTCATAGATCTGCACAAGTAAATTATAATACAGAATGAATAATCTGAAAACAAAAGTAGAGAAAATCTATAGATGGCCAAAATATATGCATTGAATACATACATATATCTGTGTATATGCATCTACGTGTATTGGCTGGTTTATTTTGCTCCTTCATTCAAACCATTATCATACCTGCAAATATTCAACATAAAAATGGTTAGTAGAAACTTAGATTAGGGTTTGGAATTGAGAAAAGAAAAGAATGAGGAAGAAATCATCATCTTAAGGCTCTATTATTTGGGGCCCTAACCCTAATTTTGAATTAGGGCTAGGGATTCTTCTAGAAGGCTGACTTTTATTTTCTTTTAAAATATATTTTCTTGTGATTCCCTTTTGGTGGGGTTTTATTTCCTTCTTTTGGTGGTTAATATTTTTTGATGATTAAATTATACTTAGTTTTAGTTTTATAGAAATCATAGTAAAAAAATAAGAATATTATGTATGGAACTTTAATAAGATGATTAAGTAATTTTTTTTAACTATAGACTTTATTGTAATCCTTTTTATAAAGGTAACATTTACAATTTGAATTAAATTAAAGTTTATAATCTAGATTTTTCTTTAGATTATTAAAACATAAAGTGTGTAACTTAAAATTAAATAATAGAAGGTTGTTTGTTTATTTGTTTTGCTATATATAAATTAAATAGACCCTAGCCTCATTACTTTTAAATTTATATAATAGAAATAACAAGATTTGATACAATAATATTTTGCATTTGTGAGCTTTTTATTTATTTTTTTAAGAAATAACTATTTAAAGAAAGCTAGAGGAATATATTTTAAATATTTATATTTAGGCAGAAAGTATTTTAAAAAATAGATTTTTTATAAAAATCAGATTTGGTATATATATTTATATTTAGACAGAAAGTGTTTTAAAATGCAATTTTTTTATAAAAATCAGATTTTATATATATATATATATATATATATATATATATATATATATATATATATATATATATATATACCCTAGCCTTATTGCTTTTAAATTTAGCATTAGAGATTTTTTTCAAAAGTTGTCTTTTCTTAAATTTGAATATAGTTGTGGGGTAATTTAAAATTGTTTAAATAAACTTAATAGTTTAACTTTATCAATAATCCTAATATAAATAATGTTGAGAGTTAGAGGGTTAATTTAAGTTAAGGACGGTATATTTAATTTAGTTTTATTAACTTAATATAGTTAGCATTAAAACTAGCAATTGAGAAATATTAATAATTACTTAATCTAAATTTTAATGGAAAATAGGTTACGTATTTAAAATGTGTAACATAACCTCTAGATGAATGTTATTAAATTATTTTTTAAAAGTGGATCTTGGGGTAATTTAAATTAAGTTGTGTTTTTATAAAGCAAGTGTGTTAGATTAACTTGGTTTGTTAATACTATTAAAAGATCTAAGTTTTCAATTTAAATGGTTATATGGAGGGTTATAGTCCTTTTAGTAGATTGTATTAATTAATAGGAAACTTAGTTGCTTAATCTAATTTAGAATTGAACGTGGACCTAAATAATGTTATTTTTACGTGATATTTGCATGTGGCCAGTGTAAGGGTCAATGTAAGAATAATGTTAAATACCAACCAGATTTATTTTATACCCTTAAATTTATGAACTAGGCATAATTAAATAACCATAGAATATTAATCAGAGTTTATTTTGAACAATGGTGTAGAGGAAGTTGTAAACCAAGTTTAAGTATAACTCTAGAAAACTTATAAATTGCATTCGTTTAAACTAGACCTGGTAAACTCAAGGGTTGAGGGACGTTGACTCACGTCATAATTTTCCCTCAACCCTAATGTCGATATTGGACCAACTAGCCCTCCTGACCTAGTCCCTTTGCCTAGACTTGTTTACTCATTGGGACACTTAGTAAGCATGAGATAACTGTCACTTCATTCCTTTAGGTAAACATTTTTTTTAAAAAAAATTGTTGCATTTTTACATGCAAATTTGGGCATGACACATTGGTTGAAGCCCAAATGGAAGAATAATAGTATCTGATATGGATTATGTATCAAAGCCAAACTTGTTGAATCGGGTATTACACAAAATAGATGACTTAGGGAGACTGAAAACAACCTCAGCATTGAGGGCTCTATGAAAAATCAATCATGTAGCCCAAGTACATGCATTGAATGTGAAGTTCATTATGAGGCTGAGAATATATTTGATTCTTCCTTCTTTGATTCAATTTTTGGGGGTGAATATTTATGACTGGTGCTATAATATATATTTAACTCTTGCTAATAATTAAAATGATAAAACATAATACAAGCATCTGGTACTGTAAATAATTTTTTTTGAAGAAAGTGACCCATTAGAGACTCAAAAATTTAGGTGTGCTTTCTGCTCTTGACACATCTTCATCAAGACTATGTCTTGATGCTCATTGTGTGGCATATCAAAAATCAATTATTAATGGAGGCAAACATGGTACCAGAGGTAGTGTGCAGGTATTTTTTTCTTTTTTTCTTGGAAATGTATGTTTCCATAAGGGATCCTCCAAAACACAAGGAGACCCCTATATGTACAATTAAGAATTTTTCGTATGCAAGTGAACATACTCTACAGTGGGTTGTTGAATTAATTGAGAAAATTTTAAAGAAGCGATCCGATGATGCAAATGATTATCTTTCTAATTAATATTTCCAAGAGTCACTGAAAATGTCAACAACACCTATCAGGCACCATATCCTTGAAATGTTGAGGGATGATCTTGTCAAATCCAAACCATTGAGTTTCTAAGGTTGTATAGAATAGGCTTGTTTACAATTTGAATAAATGTTTTCAAACAAAATTGAACAACTTTACTACAATTACCCAATTGAGATGAGGACAACAGTTGGGGATCCCTTTTAAAGTGGCACAAAAAGGTTGCCAAGACCTTTAGATTTTAATCCAGAGGATCCTTTGTACATGGATTTTGTCATTGCTGCTGCAAACTTACAGGAAACCGTATATGGACTTAGAGGATGCATGGATCACAACCATTTTATGCAAATCCTTCAAAGGAATGACATACCATTCTTCAAACCCAAGGAAGGTGTAAAAATAGCACTATCAGATAATGATCTTACTAGCAACACCTAAGGAAAGGCCAACACAACTATTGGGGACTGTGATCTTGCAAGTTCTTCTGACATCCTTTCTCAACTTCCTACTCCTGAAACTCTTGTGGGCTAACATTTTTCACTATTAAACATTGACAAGGATGATGAGGGAAGTTTTCATGTTGAGTTTGTTCATTCAGCAACAAATCTGTCATCACAAAACTATGGAATAGGTTATTTTGATAAATTGCGGACAAGGCTTATTGGTGGGAGGACAATTCTATCAATCATCACTACAACTTCTATTGTTGGGGGCTTGATGTGTCTTGAGGTTTTTAAAATATTGCAAGATAAGCCTTTGGAGGAATACAAACATTCTTATTTCAAATTATCTTTGTCATTATTTATATTTGCTCAACCTATAAAAGTTGTAGAAAACAAGGTTATAAGGACCCAAAAGGAGCCATTTTTATGGACTTTGCGGGACAAATTTGAAATAGAATTTGTTGGGATGTCTTTGTAGATGTTTCTTGTTGAATTCAAGTAGGAACATGGACTTGAGATTAATATGATAATGTATGGAAAGATCTTTCTCTATGCGAAATTACTAAATAAGAAAAAAGTTACAAGAGTGAATGTCATTGACTCTTCTTGAACTTGTGCTTAATGTTGGGAAGGTCACAATTCTAACAAATGAAAATAAACTTATCTTTTCATTAACATTTACCAATGTTGATGATTTATATGTTGAAGTTCCAGATGTTATCATCAGGGTGCGATAGTTCTGTTGATTAATCATAAAGAAAATGACATTGAATGCTTTAAAGAATTCTTTTGTTTAGAGTGCAACCATTATTATACTGAGAATGAAAGCATAGGTATCGTCATAGAAGAGAAGGCATGGTACCAAGGATAGAAAACATAAAGATAACACAATGATGGCAGTAATGTGAAGACAGTGAGCATTTAGATTGTAAGACATACTGTTGTTATGACAGTAATATAGAACATGAGGTCATTGCTATTATAAGAGTAAAAAATAGTGATTTTTGTAGAGGTCAAATTTTTAAGAGCACGATGAAACTCTTTGTGACTTTAAGGGATCCCTAGTTGTGATTGGAATTAAATAGTACAAGTTTCTAGCAAAGAGGAACACAGACATATTCAATGAGAAAAAGATTCATGGAGTTAAGACAATAATAGATCTGAGCCATAAGTTCAAGGAATGATTGACCCATACCCTTGCATTGCTTTGAATACTTCACATCAAAAAAAATGATCTTATCAAAATTAAGAGTTCATGAAAATGAACTTCCAGTCCATATAGGTAATGAAATGGAGACAAATGTTAACTGTTGTTGTTTTGACACTTCTTTTGGACAGTAAACTTGTTTTTTCAAATATTAGGATCAGTATGAAGCCTCTTCAATGTGACTAGAAAATACTAACTTGACTCACTCACAACCCTTGATAAGATAAAGGTAAATATATTGTTGACTTTCAGAGTGACATTAAACAAACTTTACTAAGACTATCTTTACATTTACTGTTAGGCTGAGATACCCCCAAAACCATTGTTAGATCAACTTGATGACCCTTACCATCCAATATGAAGGTTCTTATAAGTTTTTCAAGTCCATAATCAATGCTTTAAATCCTTACATATTGAACATATTCATGAATTAATCACATAAGGAATAACTCACAAACAATAAGAAAATGCATGGTATAGCCCGCCTAGGGCATCAATTTTGTTCTTATAAACAAAACAATTTAAACTAAGATCAATCCCATCTTGAGAAAGAAAAGGGAAAAAAAGACCAGTGCTTAAGAAAAAAAGGGGAACAGATTCACTACCTTGAAGATTGAATCGAAGAAGCAATGGAGATGAATGAAATCTCTGAGCAATATGTCGTGAATCCATCTATTTTCCTGCAAAAATCCTTTTTTCCTTCTTGCCTGCAACTAATGGAAAATATTTTTTGCGCATATAATGAACCCAAAACCCTTCAATCCACACGCTTGGGAAGCCAAAATATTGTTTTTCCAATTACCAAACGCTCAATCCTTGCATGCGGGAAGCCAAAATATTAATTTGGCCATTACCAAACGCTCAATCCTTGCGTGGGAAGCCAAAATATTATTTTGGCCATTACCAAACGTTGTAAAATGCCCCATCGTGATTTTTATGTGTCCCTATAGTATGATTATTAGTAATTAATTAAATTAAAAAGGTTCATTCTATTTTAACTTTCAATTAATTAATTTTAATTAATTAATTAATAATTATAATAAATAATATATTTTAGGTGATCTTTATTATATAGAGATTGGTGCTATATTTATTTTGTCTTAATTATTTTTTAATATATAAAAATAATTAAAATAGTTTTGGCCAAGAGTTTATATAGGCTCAAGAGGTAACTTCTAAGTCTAGTGTTCTTTATAATGTATCTCACTCAGGGCAAGTTTTCTAATGATTTAAGTTCAAATTTTGGTTATCTTGTTAACTACTATTTAGGAATGAGAAGACAAAAATCATGCCTTCCTTCTTGAAAATGTGACGCTCTCATTGAAACCGTTATTCACAACATTAAAGCTATGTTCTAACTGCACTTGAATCATCAGAATCTTATATATCCTACTCATTGACTGCCCTTTCCCATGAGATTCAATCTTTTTCTCGTGCCTTATCTGATGTTTACATTTCAAACAATTGTTCATTAATGAAATCTACATGCATTCATGGTGCATTTACTTGCTAATTTGTACTCCTATTCATCATGCATCCGCTACCATTCTAGAAAAATCTTCTCATTATTATTCATGACAAGTCTTGTTCTTCGCTGCAAGGATTCATCCTCTGATATCTAGCCGTCATTTTCTCCTCCTCCATGCTTTCTACAGGTAAACTAGATTTTTTTCCCTAACACGCACATGTAACCCAAGTTGACATTCTTGGATCAAATGTTTGATCTAAGAGTCAAAGAAAAATTTAACTTTCAAGTTTCCCTCCTTTACTTATGCATGGTACGCTATTTTTATAAAATTAGAAATTGCACCTTGTTATGCTATGGGTATGTCGAAGAGGTATGAAAGGTTGGTTTAAAAAAATTGACCTATATTTTTTACATACATATATTATTTAGTTGTGATTTTACCCGATGACCAAATTAGTCATTTATTTAGTCACTTAGACAAATTTTAAAATGCAACCTTAATCTATAATGAGAATAGTTACCATTTAGAGATATTGGCGAGTAGTGGCCGGAATAATGTTTGCACAATAAGTCTATTGGCGAACACACATTATTGGTGAAATGTAACTTCTAAGAATATAAGTATATGATATTATCAAATATTAATGTATAAAGGAGTATTAATCATTCATTTAGTCATTTTTATTATAAGGGTGACTAATTATTTAGTCATTTATATGGTCATTTATTTAGTCATTTTACCCGCTGACCAAATTGGTCATATATTTACTCATTTATTTAGTCATTTTAGTTGTGATTTTACCTGATGACCAAATTGGTCATTTATTTAGTCATCTATATTTTTAAATTGCAAAAAAATGGTAGAACATGATTGTTTTAGTCATGTGAATAAAAAATTTTGTCACGTGACTAAAAGTTTTAGTCACTTGATCATTTATTTTCCCAAATTCTACTAGTGTCATGTAAGTTCAGTTCACTCCTTATGTGCACATTCTTCTATTTTTAGAATTTCTTCCCATCAGTCGGTAATGTCACTTGGGACACAACCCCACCAATAACTACACAAAATTTGTGAATTCATTAAGTCACTAGGGGATAACTTCACATCTATCATGGATGCATACTTCACCACTTTCAAGGACAAAATGCAGAAGAGAATGAGAATCCCTGCACAACTGGTGGAACAATACAAAGATGACATATGTTTTATAGTGGACACCAACACCATTCTAATCAAACCAGCTGTACCATGAACAACATAGCTACCACCATTGGATTATGAGATGAACATTGATCAAGCTACAAATGATATTGAAGCCTTGCTAAATGAAGCGGTGGACAAATCATTGAGCAGATTTGGAACATATGAGGAAGCCAAGTCTAGACTCAAAATTAGCTTAGTAGTGAAGATGATAGACCAAAAGAAGACTAAAATAATAAATACTCTTCAAAAGAAACTTTCGGTAAATGATGAATAATTGGAACAAGATTTCACCATGGGACAGTCACACATTGGTGAAGGTGAAGACTCCAGTGACTCCGAGTCTATTGAGTAAGATGCACTACCAACCAAGAAAGAAAAGGTTACAAATGTAGCAGTTGCATCAAGGACAAGGAGAAAAAATACAAAAGAGGCAGACTCATCACCGAAAAAGAAAGGTACTGTGAGGACTTATCAGAAAAGAAAGCCTCAAACTGGGCAATCAGCGCTGAGACAAAGAAGGAAATATATACGGGGAAAAGAGGACAAGGATGACATTGAACAGGATGAGAGAGAACAAGTGTTGGAGATTTGCTTCTGTGCAAATAATTGATTGTATGTTTGTCATTGATGACAAAATATAATATATAGTAGGTATCCTATATGCAATTATTAGTATAGATGTTTTGGTACTATGTGTGTTTATTTCCATGGTGTATACATGTTCTAGATGCTATGTGGATTCACACTGAGTTAGATATGCAGTTACAGTTGAGCTATGATTAATCAGTTATGGCAGTTACATTTTTTGGAGTTTATCTATTAGGAGTCGACGTAAATACAGTGTCTTTTGAGTTGCGCCTATCTTTGGGATATGTGTGTTTGTATTAATGTTTAGTTATGAGTTAAAGACAATTATCCAAAGGTGATAAATATGTTTCAACATAATATTGATGCTAGAGTTAATTTGGTGAAGCCGACTTTGTGAAGCGTCGCGTCTATTCAATTTGAGTTGCGCGGTCCTAACTTTGATTGCATGCTTAGTTGAGCCGACAAGAAAGTTGATGAAGTGTTTCCACATATTTTCATGACCTTATCCTTGGTGAAGATACATATAGAAGTTCTATTATGTTCGCTAAGTGTAGAAAATGGAGTGAAAAAGAAAAGAGAGACAAGAGCAGAAAGTCAGAAAGAATAAGTTGAAGATCTATGTGAAGAAACAGAAGTTGATTGCAATTCATTGGAACTGATCAAGATAGTAGATCTACTCAAATAGTTCATTTACAAGATATAGTGTATATCTATTGTACTGAAAGTTGTAGCCTTCACCATCTTAGCAGTGAGTTATTGGACAGTGAGTCCTCACCCTTAACAAGGTTATTTGTAAAGACTCCTAACAGGGTCTGACCTTTAACCAAGTCTCTATACTTCTTTCATTGTAAAGATCAACTCCTAACAGGGTTGTAAGATCTTCTAACAAGGATCATTATAAACTAGTACAGTTATTTGTGGGTGCTAATTCCCACCGGGGTTTTTCCTATTTGGTTTCCCTGTAATCAAAATTGTTGAGTACTCTATTGTGTTATCTGAATGTGCATTTACTTTATATTAAATTACATTTAAGAAAGAGAAAAGAATTAAATTGACTGATAACTGATTCACCCCCCCCCCCCCTCTCAGTTATCCTTGGGACTATTCCAACAACAAGGACTTCAAACTGAAAAGATCAAAGTTCCTAAAACAGTTGATGAAGTTGCAAAATCAATCATCAACATAGGAAGCATATCACATCGCAAGATTAGACAATGGCTAACCTTATCTCCTAGAGATTAGAATAAGATAGAAGAAGCTATAATTAAGAAAATGGTTGCATACAAGTATGTACCAATACAATTCAACAAGAGCTTAATGACAAAATATCAGCAAGATGGACATATGCCTTGCACACAGAAAAATAGATAAGGGAAAGATCCCTAGTTACACTCATGCCACCCAAGTCAACAGTTGAAGAAATTGATTCAATAATGAAGGAGCATGAAAATAAATTTTTAGAAAATATGAGAGCATACAACGTACTAGAGGGCAGATTAGAAGACCTTGACAAAGAAAGCAATGAGATTTGGAAAGAAATATTCAATGCCCCCAAGCAGGTACTGGCTCTTATTGAGACACCTCACTATGAAGAGAAGGAGGCCACACCGAGCCCAGAACATATCTTCATCAATGGCATCGAGGACATCAATCCTATAGATTTGACAACAGAGGCAAGTAAGGCCATGGATGATGTACCTTAGATATTACAAGCATTAGGGGAAACACCAGACATCACAACAAAAGATATAACTCTTATTGATTCTAATGATGATCCAAAGAATGATGAAGATGTAAATATTTCCACCAAGAAAGAAAAGGAAAAGGATACAATGGATGTTGCATAGGAAAATGTACCAGGTCACATGCATTTATTGATACAAGCTATCAATATAATTACTGAAGAAAAGGAAAAGACACCTGAGCCTGATGCAAATATACCAGAAGAAACATGTGATGACCATGGGGAGCATAAAGATACAAATGAAGAGTAGAAAGAAACAAGTGGAGAGGATAAACATAGTGATTCCAAGGACACCAAAGAGGTAAAGAAGGTTGAAAATAAAGACAAGGTTGATGTAGAGACATCTACTACCAACCAAAAGGTTAATACCAAGCAACATACAAAAGGCATTACACCTCCCACACAATCACCCAAATCAAAAGAGATAGAAAAGAACTTGCTATAGTCCTTCATTCCCCTGCTTCCAGCACAATTCTAAAGAAGAAGAAGAAGAAGAAGAAGAAGAAGAAGAAGAAGAAGAAGAAGAAGAGAAAAGCACTGGTCACACTTGAAGAAATCATTGACATACCTGACTGTGATCCAAGGACATTGGATCCCGAGTCACTGACCAAGTATGGAGAACTTTGAAAAAGGAAGGCAATGAAGGACAAGCTAAAAAGGAGAAAAAAAATTCAGAAGTCCTTAATAATACAAAGGAAATACTATTGTGGATTGTACCTGACACTCAAATTGATCATAATGCACCAATACTTGATCAATTAGCAGTTCTCACTGAGGCCATTACATCACAGAATATGGAAGTTGACAAGGTGATTGAAGAACGTGCAAAAGAAAAGTTTCAATACAAGATCACAAAGAAGTCAGCCAAGAAGTGGTAGAAAACAAGGTAAACATTTCTAAGCTAGTTACTACATTGGAACCAATACTATCAGAAGTAGTCAACTTAGTTCAAAATTTGTGCACAGTAGAGAATTTCACTACCGAGCATAGTGAAAAGATAGCTAAAATAGATGAAGATCTTAAAGCTAGTGCACAAAGTCTCACAACCGAGGAAAATGCATTCAAATTGCATTATGAGAAGATTGTAGAATCAAAACAGTTGAGACTTGAGTTACAAAAGGCTGAAAGAAAAATCAGAGATGAGGTAACCAAGCTCCAAGCTCTGTTACTACCAAATCTCACATTGTTGTTGAAACACATGACTTCGACAAAGACATTAATTGCCACCCCAGAGATGTAAGTAACCGAGAGTATATATGACATGCATGTTAGAATCACTTTGGCACACATGACCCTCAAACACCTCAAGGAGAAATGGGAGATGCAAATGGTAGACAATAAAAAATCCCATGCCCACATATTTGACAA
The DNA here is from genome assembly GCA_018584345.1 of Thuja plicata. Taxonomy (NCBI): domain Eukaryota; kingdom Viridiplantae; phylum Streptophyta; class Pinopsida; order Cupressales; family Cupressaceae; genus Thuja; species Thuja plicata. The sequence goes on from MU225946.1 coordinate 1,120,079, forward strand.
GTTGTAAGTACTACACCTTTGTCATTATTTTCAAAAAGGAGGAAACTATATGTAAAGGGGGAAAATATATGTATACATGTCAAGAAAACATGTCAAAGGTCAAAGAGGGAAATACACAAAGGAGGAAACATTTACATACACTGTACCAAGGCATGAACATAGGGGGATTCATTGACAAGGTAAACACTTGGTGTATATACTGAACATATCAGTTAAATGCACATATCAGGTTTTGATACTAATGCCAAAGGGGGAGATTTATGATCATAATTTTTCATTTGTATACAAGGAAACAATTTTTGAACCGTCAGTTACATGATCACCGAGTGACAACATTCAGTAAAGTGCAGAGGTCACCGAAAATATCAAAGCACAGTGATCACTGAAATCAATGAACATTGAGAACACTATAACCAATAGACAGTTTACAGAGTAAACCAAGAGCATAGTTCACAGACATGACCGAGTACAGAATACGGAGTATACTAAGCACCAGTCTACCGAGAGACAGTTTTATTTCTGAAAAAAGTGGATCTGAGATACACATCAACTAAAGCACTTCAGTCTTAAAAATAGCTTTGTGCTTATCTGTAAAACTATTTCTTGAGGATCAAGAAAATCATATGTAATAGTTTTAATCAGTCTAACTGATTGTAAACATGTAAACTAGGAGATCAAGGTCAAGTTGTAAACCTTTGACCATAGAGTTTTTATTGTCAAGCGTGAAACCTAATTAGGTCAATACATTGTATATATAGATGTATAATCAATCAAAACATGATGATTGTAGCCACATAAGACATCTATGGATTAGTCAAAAAATTTCACACAAAAGGACACAAAAGAAAGAATTCAGTTATGAAGAACTAAGATTCAAGGCTACCGAGCATAATAGAGATATTATCCATCACTATAGGTGATACATACATTTTGTGAACTTAAAGGATCTATAATCAGAAATTCAAGATTGCATACATCACATCATAAGTATTTTTGACTACTCTCTAACAATTGTAGAAAATAGAAGAAATCCTTTAAGAAGGTGGACTTAACAGTCTTATTGTAAATCTCTTAACCGAGTGCACACTTAACAGTGTTGTTAAAATCTCTTAACCGAGTATACTTAACAAGTCTAACATGTTACTCCTAATAGGGTAAGATCATCAGAAGTGATCACACTTGTATCCTTAACCGGCACCTTCCATTTTGCAGATAGTGAAGCTTTGTGGGTTTCGTCCCCACCGCAGTTTTTACCTTCTAATAGGGGTTTTCCGCGTTACCAATTTTTGTGTTATGTGTAACTAAGTTTCATGAATTTTTCTATGAATGTTTACATGCAATTACATTTATGTTATGATATTACATGCATAAGGTAGAAAAGCAATATGGTCGGTAATGCAAGAAAAGATTACTAAAGGATAATTGATAAAAAAAATTAAGGGTACCAATTCACCCCTCCCCTCTTAGTACACACCCTTCCATTATTCCAACATTCTTGATATAGAACCATTAATGAATATTTTCATCACTACATTATAGATGGTAAAAATGCCGCAAATGTTGAGGGAGATCTTATAATGTAAATATTTCAAGAATTATATTCAAATACATACTTTATCTACTTTATCTACATAAAATTATAGTCCTTGGCTTCCCAAAGGTCGTTTGAGAGGAAATGATCCTAATGTGTAAGTTGTTTGAAAAAAAATATTTTAACCACTTGGATATTTCATGGATTCCTATATTTTTATCTATTAAAAAATGTTCTTTATTTCATTTATAATTTGTGTGATCATAATATCTTTGTATGCAAGGAATAAAGAAAACTATTTCCTATGAAGCATAGAACTCAACCCACCTTGAACTTTTTTCTGAGATTTTGTATGAGCTATATGTGAGTTAAAGATAGTAAGTTTTACTTATTCTAGTGATAGTTTTATTGGTTGAGTAGGTAAGTCATATTTAGCTACCATTCATTCATTGTTTCTTATCTTATATTATTTCAATACCTTTTAAGGTATACCATAGGAATACATTCTAAGTTAAGCTCAAGGTGTAGGAGATCAAAGGTCTTCTCTCCTAGATTTTCCTATAAATTCCCCATAGTACTATTTTTGAATAGATTTCACTTAATTATTGATAACCCTAGCCTTGTGAGTGAAATATCATTCTAAGAAGTGGGGTAGTTTTGAGACCTAATAGTAACTATGATGTTTATAGGTCTATATATAAAACATCAAATTCTATATAAAAAAACTAGCATACTCACATTGTTTTGCATAGCTAATTTTACCTTTCCTTGTCATTTTGAGATCATACTTAGGCCATGTTTAATCTTGTGTAGTCTCTTAAAGGGGAATCATGCTATCCTCTTTTTTTATAATCGTGATCCCTTTTATCCATTTGCATATCATCATGTATCAATATTTTCTTGCTTCTATAAAGAGATATTGCTTATTCTATTCATAATGTCATCTCAAAGAGGGGGAAATGTAGACATCTAATTTTATCCCCAAATCTTAATTTTCTATATCCTAATAGTACTAATATGTTATAAAAATATAATAAATTAATTATCAAGGCTTTATTCCATTTTTTTTCAAATCTCCCCCAAATTATTCTTAATTCTCCCTAAGTCATATTTCACTTCCTCCTAGGTCCTAATCTATTTTCCTAGTCTTATTTCACTTTCCACGTGACTTAATTAATTTAATTAATTAAGTTCCCTACATAATTAGACCTAAAAATAGATAAAATAAATTAAATCTCTTCTATTTCTCATCCCACATCTCATAAATATCTCCCAAAATGAATATTTAGATTAAAAAACTCTCCAGTATTCTCCACTCCCATGTCTCAACTACTCAACCAACTTGATCCAAGTTATCAACCTCTTATCAAATCTTCATATTGATCATCCTTCTTGAAAGCATATACATTCACCTTCCTTAAACCGATTTGAGATCCTCAAATTTACATAGCGTTATGTTGTGCATACAAGTACCACATTCCATCTATTCATGAGTACAACAAAGTCTCTTAGATGCAACAAGAATTAAATTGGATAAAATTGTAATTCTGGTTTATTTATTGTTTATTTCATTGCATTAAGTATAGATTGAAGGGCTTGATATTTGTAATGGAATAATTTGTTGTGGTGTATATTTTTTGTACATAAATATAACCATAATAACATGAGCACCAATACATTTCAATAAGATCAAAGGAATCTACCTTAAGGGTACATGTATCCTAGCCCACTACTTACAAATATATCCTTAACCAAAGAGAAATTTATTAATCTACTCCAAGACTAAGACATCAAAATTACCATCGTTTCAAGTCAACCAACTTCCTCGTACAAGTAAACATTCTCTACCTATATTAGATAACTATATCAAGTAATAAATTAAATTGACACACATGTTAATAACCTCTTATTATATAATTTCTTAGCACTTTTAGTAATTCTTGAGTTGGGTGTCCTATTATATCAATTATTATTTCACTCACTCTACTATTTCATGCACATTTTACACATTTTATAAATGTTAGATATCTCATAGATATTTTACAGCACACATTTTCTTAAACTAAATTGCACATCTAACTTAACATCCAACCAATCATAGCCCTCAATGATATTACAATTATGTCACATCTAATAGGGATTACTTAGTTCTATGACTTCCTCTCTTACTGATTTTTGATTTGGTCATGATGTTTCTCTAAAACTTGTGCCTCTAAATAATATAATACATATAGTGGTGAGTTTGTGCTCTTTCCTAGTAGGACTTACACACTAGACAATAGCATTGACAACCTCACCCTATGAAACTGTGGTCAACTCATCCTTAACATTTTCATTTCTAAGTTTACAAGTAGTAAATGTTTGCACCTCTATCTCACAACCTACTTGTATGGATATATTTAATGTCTCTTATAGATGGGAAGCTCTAGAGTTACAGTTTGTTGAATATAAAATTGACAAAGAAACCTTTTGAATTAAAGTACCTGTAGTACTACGAGATGTCTCATGAAATATAATTAGAATATCTTTACCCTAAATAGATAAATTATATCATATATGCTTCAAGTGGCATGTACAAGAGCTATTTGATCAAATACACTCATCTAGGGTAAAATATATGTTGATTTCTCTTCACCAACCCATTCTACTAGTATCATAATGGGATACATGGCATATCATCTATAATGTCTAGTGGAAATCCTAGTGACCAAATAATCCAGATATCATAGGATTGGTATTATAATAATGTCATATGTCATAAGCTTGACTTGCTAACCATAATGGATTACTTAAGTAAATCATGTGGATGAGAAACATATACCGCCCACATAAATATATGATATAATGTTTCTCCATATCTTCAATATGATATAATATATAAAATAACTAAAGGATGAGTCCTACCCTTTGAAAAAAGAAATCAAAGAAATAAGAGCTAATAACTTAATAGCTTGTTCTCCCTAAACTCATGACCTATTGTGAGTTTAGTAGTAGCACCCTAATCTAGGGATTCCATCCTCTAATTTCATAATACAATATGAATATCTATCCTATTGTAGGGCAGTTTGTTAATCAACCATCACTTATCTACTTATAAGAAATTATGAAATCCCCTAAACATTGTCTAAGGTGACACTAATATCTTTATTCAATAGATGAAATGAGTTTGTATTTAAATCCCTCCTCTTTATCAAGATAGTTAGCATATAAATGCTAAATATGATGATGATGATGATGATGATGATGATGATGATGATGATGATGATGATGGAATGATGCACTGAGAGGGGAGAGGTGAATCAGTACCTCTAAAACTTTTATGTGATTATCCCATTAACCTTTGTGTCATTAGATTCACCTATCTATCTATTCATCTTTCTTTATGTATGTGTAAAAATTCAAGAAACATACATGAAAATAAATAACACATAACACAAGATATGATATCGCAGAAAACTCCTGTTAGGAAGTAAAAATTGCGGTGGAGATGTCACCCACAAAACTTCACTATCTGCAGATAAGAAGGGAGTCGGTTAAGGCTTACAATTTGATCACTTCTGATGATCTACCCTGTTAGGAGTATTAGAGTGGAGGCTTGTTAGGATCTACTTTGTTTGAAGCTTTAGCAACACTATTAAGTGTGCACTCTATTAAGAGATTTATCAAGAACTGTTAAGTCCACCTTCTACTAAAGGATTTCTGATGTGATGCACTTGTTACAATGCAACTACATTATAAATGTTGATCTGATAGTATATGCAATCTCTAATTTCTGATAACAGATCCTATAAAGCTTATAATGTATATGTAATCACCTTGAGTGATTGAATGATACCTTGTCTCTGCTCGTCGATAGCCTTCTGTGTGTTCTTGAGAACTGATATGATTTGTTTCTGAACTTTGCATGAATTCACTTCTGCTACTTAGATGCTCTCTTCAGCAACAATCATTTTACAACTATTTCTATTACAATGATTGAACATCTATATATACCAGTTTCTAGGTCCATTCTTGATTCACGCTTTTCAAGTTTAACTCTAGATTCAAGGTTTACAACTTGACCTTGATCTTTAGTTAGTTATGTTTTAGATCCATTAGGATGCTTTAAAACATTTAAAATATACTTTCTTAACCCTCAAGTAATGATTTAAAAAAAATTAAAACTCTATAAATGGAATTACAATGTTTTATCTGATGTGGAAAGTTAGATCCGCTTTTTGCGGGTGCTATAACTGATTGTCGGTTCTGATGGTCAGGCTGCTCTATCAGTCTATCGATTTTCTTTCTTTCTTTTCTCTGTCAGCATTCTACTCTGTCATTGTCCCTATATTGAACTATTCGTCAGTTTTCTTTCCTTTTCTGCTATGTTGGTGATGTTCACAAAACTGTACCGTCAGTTTAGTGATTTTGGATCCGTCGGCGATGTACTAAAAACTATTTCATCGGTGATGTCCTTTATGCTTTGTCATCATTTCAACACTTGACAGTGTTCATTGGGAAATTCTATACTTAGCATTTTTACAACAAGCATTGTCATCTTGTTGGTTATGCAGTGTGTTGTCTGTCGGGTATGCCTATATCGATGACCTTTATCATGTTTTTCACTTAAGTATACTAATGGAAAAAATTAATGTCATCAATCTCCCCCTTTGAAATTAGTATCAAAAATTGATATGTGAAACATACTTAATGTAATAGTATGTACACCTGTGTATACGTCATCCATAGTCATTTTATGACCCCCCCTATGCATATGCCGGTAAGTGTAAGTTTATGTACATATAATTGCCTTCCCTTTTTCTGATATTTGATATATTGTACATATCTATTTTTGTTGTACATACAATATACATATCATTTTCCTCCTTTAAGCTAATGTAGTATATTGTACATATGCACCATTCATTCCTCCTTTTTTGATAATAAAGGCAAAGGTGCTTACAACTTGTCAAAAATGTGGGAGCGTGAGGCTTTGATTTCCTCCATCATCTTCTCCCATTTTTCTTTCAAATTTTCTAGAGCCATATGCTCAAGTGATATCCTCACATGCATATCGTAGATGTTGTCTACCACAGACATCTCTAGGGTCGAGATCAGATTCCTTGCATCTGTAATGTGTTGATGTAGAGTGGTGACGTTTGGCAGTATGTGAGCCTGCAGCTCGGTAACCTCATTTCTAAATTGTGCCTCTGCATCCCATATCTCATCTTAACATGTTTACCTCTATGATCTTGTCATGATGCAACTTTATTGCATTTTCATCAGAGGTTAAACTTTGTGCACTTGCTTTCAGATCTGAATCTATTTGGGACAGCTTTTCACTATTCTATTTTGTGAAATTTTCAAGTGTGCACATCTTTTGAACTAAGGTAATAGCTTCTGTAATCATAGGTTCTAATTGACTTGCTAGTTTAGAGAGCTTTACCTTGTTTTTTGCCACCTCTTGGCTGATCTTTTCAACTAATTTGTGTTGATACTTCATCTCTGCATGTTCTTTCATTGCCTTCTCTGCATCTACACCTTGAGTGGTGATGGCGTCGGTAAGAACTGCAATTTGTTCCATGACTGAAATGTCATCTTCAACTTTTGTATCAGGAACAAGTTGATGTAGTATATCCCTAGCTTTTTCAAGTGCCTGGGCTTCCCTATGTGCCTTTCTCATTTTCTCTTGTATGGCTTTTCTTTGACACATTACTCCAAACTTTTCAAGTGTTTCAGTATCTAAAGTAGATACATCCCACTTGGGTATTTTAATAACCTCATCAAGTGTTATAGCCAAGATGTCTTTCTTCATTACTTTCTTCTTCTTCTTCTTTGGTTGAGAGACAGATTGGTGAACTACCATTTGTATATCTTGAGATTGGATTGATTTAGTAGGTGAAGGTCGAGAAGATGAAGCTTCTTATTGCTTCTGTTCAGAGTCCACCTGTTAGTTTTGTGAAGACGTCTCTTTAGTGGCCTTGGGTGTTTCAACATATTTTTGTTCATTTTCCTTCATGCTATCATCTTGCATAACTCCTTCACTCTTTTCTTTCTCTTCATCCTTTCTCAATGTTTCATCTTTGTTAGTATCTTCTCCTTTGTCTTTTTCAATAGACAACTTTTGTTGAGTGTCGGTTGCATCCTTCATCTTTGTGTCTTTATCTATTTGTGTGTCTGATGCATCTTTAATTTCATCATTACCCGTGTCCTTGGGTATGTCATCATCTTTCTTAGATGATTTCTCCTTACTTGAATCAATATCAATAGCTTCTATCAATATTTTCATGTTGGTCGGTGTATTTACCTTTGCAGTGTTAGTAAGTGTGTCTTGTCCGTCGGTATCATCTTGTGCAAAAGTGATATCTTCATATTTTTGCACCTCTTCTGCAGGGTATTTTACAGTAATGTCATTAACGATATTATCCAACCATGTTTCATCACTGACATCCTCATTTATGTTACCTTTTATTGTCAATTCTTATTTTGTAACTTTTGCTTCATCATCCAAGTCAATATGAGTTGGGCTTGGTGGAATTTGGCTTTCCTCACTCTGATTTTTGTCAAGAGTAGTGTCGGGCCATACCTCATCTGCAACTTCAGTATTATGGTTGTCGGTTGCATCATTCTCTTCTCTGTCCAATTCTACTGATGAATCATTGTGTACATCTTTAGTGATGATGTGTTCTTTCTCCGGGCTAGCTTCCTTAGTGGGATTCTTGAGTATTTTGCACCACTTCTTAATGATGTCCTAATCTAGCTCAATTAGCTTCCCTTTGAGAAATTTGTATACTCTCATTTTGGGTGAGAACTCCTTTTCATATTTTTCCATCATTTTATTTATCTCTTCCTTGTTTTAATTAGAAGGCATAAGAGTAACAAGTACTCTTTCTCTTATCTATTTTTCTTGATGAAGTGCAAATGTCCATCTTGCAAACAATCTGGCCGTTAGCTCCTTGGGTACATCAAATTCTATGAATTGAAGTGGAACATAATTGTGTTTGCAAATTTTAGCAATTATAAAGTCTTCAATTTTATTTTGATCCTCTGGATCAAATTTCAACCATTTCCTAATATTAGGATCTGAAATAGATTGAGATTATGAAATGTTCTTACAGATTTCATTAATGGTTGTAGGGATCAAGGGTTCTTTCCCTTTTTGTACTTCTATGTTAGCTTCATCCATAGCTGAGTCATCTAGATCTTCTTGAGTTCTATTCAACTTCCTCCTTTTGGTTTGTTTCTCCTTTGGTGAGACTAGTTTCCTCTTGTAGGTTCTCACTCTTCCTTTCTTCAACAGTGAAGGAGTTGCTTCCTTTGTTGTTTTGCTTCTTGTCCTTGAAGTAGCAGTTGTTCTTGATTTCTTAGGTGGAGGAGGAGGTGGTGAATCTGACTGTGTAGCCTCTGAATCATTCTTTTTTGTATCTTCACCGATGGGTGAATGGCTCTCAGTTTATTCCTCCTTGCCTTCTATTTCCTCTTCACCTTCTTCAGTAACTGCAAATTTCTTGGTTAATTCCTTTACCATTTTTTTCTTCTTGTTTACAATTTTCTTGACAACAAGATCTGACTTGATTTTTGGTTTGGCTTCTTCATAAGTGCCAAACCTTGGTTGCTTATTGTCCATTGGTTCATTCAATAGTGCTTGGATGCACTTAGTAGCTTGTCTTGTTTTGACCTCATAATCTAGTGGGGATAGCCAAGATTTTCTAGGTACTACTAGTTTGACATAGGTAAAATCAGTATCTACCATAAAACATATGTCATCCTTGTGTTCTTCTATCAAACTCTCAGGTATCCTTGTTCTAGCTTTCATCTTTTCCTTAAATCCTTTGAAATACTCATTCATTAAGTCATCAAAATTTGTACATAATGAGTCTATGTGCTCACATATCTGTATGGTGACTGGTTTGCTTATGTCCCATACTAATTTTCCTATGGAAGGAAAGTATTCTTCAAAGTAAAAGAATATGCACATAATAAGAGAACCAAAATTACAAGTGTTTGTCCTTGATGACCTTATGGTGTTCATGTTCTTCTCAAGTTGATTTAACAATATTTATGCAAGATCCATCTTCTTTCCTTCTTTGATGATGTTATAGGCTGTGCTCATAGCAGTGCTTGCTATGTTGTTCATTCTGTTGGTCTGAAAGATTTTATATCCTATCACACATGCACCAAACTTAAGTTCCTCATCGGTGATGGTGTTAACCTTGAGACCTCTTTTGTCTGATTTTGCACCTATCAACTTTTCTACTTCCTTCAAGGATGGGTGCTTGTGAGATTTTGGCTTGTCGGTTGTGGGATATCCAGTAACCACATGAATAACATCTTTTGTTATTAGTTTAGGCCCATCAAGCCACAATTTATGGTTATGCATTTTGCTAAGAACTATCTGTATCCATTCGGTCTTAAAAACCCTAGGAAAGTGTAATGCATTTTTCAGAACTTTCACTTCCAGATGTTTGTGCTCTTCTTTCAGGTTTCCAGTTTCATCACATAGTGCCTTATAGGAATTATCTAGATCTATATCTCCTAATTCTGAGATCTTGTAATGTATATAGGACCTTACGTCCTCTACCAGCAAAACCCTAGGTGGGATTCTAGAAAATGCTCCAGAATCATCAGGTTGTGATGCAATTTATGGGTGTAACTTGTATTTAGGTTCAAAACGACTACTATTTCTGATAAGATTAATCATTTTCTTCTTATCCTCTTTGAATTTTGTTGATCTTGAAGTAGATGTCATCGTATTTTGAAATTTAGGGCTTTTCATAAATCAAATAGTGCGGTCAGTGATTGTAGGTACTTACTAAATCTCTGTGATTGCTCATGAATCTATTAAGTCATGTTTGAATCTTGTTGAGGTCGCACTTCAATCTATTCTCCAATATCTCTGCTTAGCTCGGCTTCGTTGCTCAAAATTTGCGGGTGCAAAATGATTTCTTCAGTCGCGCTTTTATAACTTTTGTTCCCTAAGTTGTCATTAATGCCCAACAACTCGTCAGTGTACAAAGACTGAGTTTGTCAGTTAACACATAAATAACATCGTCGGTGCAGGCACAAAGTTTCAGGGTAGCTAGCAGCTTTGGTGATTTCACCGATGATTGTCGATAAAATGGCGACGACAACCTCTATCTGCTCAAAGATCACTGATGTCTGTCGGTTACACTTAGTGACTTGGCATTTGTGTAATACCTGATACATTCAAGTAAGTAGTATCAACTTTAGTGTGTGAGTTCACCGATGCTTATTTGTACCCATTAATCGATGGAATTGTTTTACAATAATAGTACAAGTAACAATATAGTGCATCTTCAATAATGTTAATTTTGTCAATATTATCAATGTGTAATGGAACCGATGCATAATATAACTTGTCATAATGCAATTCCATACTTACTTGTGTAGCTTAGTTGGGAATAGTGATGCCACCGAATCCATTGGATGGGGTGTCATCATTTGCATTGCTTATTCTAGCACCTTCAGTGTTTGTAGCTTTTATCCACATCTTGTTTCTCATCTTCTTGATGTCATAAATGGTGTTTCCATTAGGATAAGTGCTTGTGTATGTCAGTCGGTCTTTGCAATATTTTATCACATGTCCAACCTTATGACAATGTAAACATGCCATACCTGGATTAGTCCATCCTCTTGGTCTTCTAGTCAATTTTCTCATATAGTTGGCTGAAATATGACCATACCTTCCACATGCTATGCAGTTTACCCATGTGTTATAGTCCCAAACATATGAGTTACCGATTCTTGTCGGTTTGTAGCCATTATCAGGTTCTTTTGGTGTCCATGCTTTCTCGTTCTTTTTCCAACACTCCTGATGTGTATGTCCATTCATCTTGTAGGTAGGAGAGTACTTGTCCATGTAGGTTTCCTTCTTTGGATTTTTCACCTTGGATTTGCATTCATGTGCCTTGTGTCCCTTTTTGTGACATTTATAACATTTCTTTGATCTAATTGATTATATGATTCTCCATTGTCAGTGTACCCTATACCTGTGTAGTTGTTGACTCTTCTTTGTCCATCAAGAAAATCATCCATTCTTTTATTGCTATCTTCAGCTTTCTTGATTAATTCATTGTGTTGATTCTGAATTCTGACTTCATGCTTTAGCTTCTCAATCTCTTCTCTTAGCTCATCGATGATCTTTATTCTTTCAATGAGTTCAATATTTAATCTATTTGCCTCTTGACTCATAAGAATGATCTGATTGGTAATCTCATGGTGATGATCAGTAAGTCTTTGAATCTCAAATTCTTTTTCCTGTAGCTTCTCTGTGATTTTCCTCCTATCATCAATATCCAATGTTCTCTCTGATTCAGCTTTTCTTGAATCATTCATGACATCAATCATTTTTACCATCTGAGTCTCTTGACCGATTTGTAGCATCTTGATTTGCTCTATCAAATGTAGATTGATTTATTTTAGACTTGTGATCTCTTCCACTGATGTGTCTGATGCTTTTCTTGTTGTTGATTCAGCTGAGTTGAAGTAATCTGGGATCTCCTCTTCTTGATAATCTTTTTCATTAAGCCTAGTTTCCATAATCTTTTTGTCATCAAGCAACTTTCTCATGCTTACTCGCACCTCTTTGTACTACTCATAGTAAATCTAAATTTGTAACTACTCATTCTCAATAGTCTTGTCCAATCTATAATTTTACATTGTCTTTATCTTTTCTCTTAAGTCTTTAAGCTTTTCAAGAGAGAGACTTAGCTCTAATACCAATTGTTAGAATTACTGGAATGATGTACTGAGAGGGGAGGGGTGAATCAGTACCTCTAAAACTTTTATGTGATTAGCCCATTAACCTTTGTGTCATCAAATTCACCTATCTATATGTTCATCTTTCTTTATGTATGTGAAATCATAACATAAGTTTTTTATATGTGTAAACATTCAAGAAACATACATGAAAATAAATAACACATAACACAAGATATGATATCACAGAAAACTCATGTTAGGAAGTAAAAACTGTGGTGGGGATGTCACCCACAAAACTTCACTATCTGTAGATAAGAAGGGAGTCGGTTAAGGTTTACAATTTGATCAATTCTGATGTATACCTGTTAAGAGTATTAGAGTGGAGACCTATTAGGATCTACTTGGTTTTAAGCTTTAGCAACACTGTTAAGTGTGCACTCTGTTAAGAGATTTATCATGAACTGTTAAGTCCACCTTCTACTAAAGGATTTCTGATGTGATGCACTTGTTAGAATGCAACTACATTATAAATGTTGATCTGATAGTATATGCAATCTCTAATTGTTGATAACATATCCTATAAAGCTTACAATGTATATGTAATCACCTTGAGTGATTGAATGATACCTTGTCTCTGCTCGTTGGTAGCCTTCTGTGTGTTCTTGAGAACTAATATGATCTGTTTCTAAACTTTGCATGAATTCACTTCTGCTACTTAGATGCTCTCCGAGGCTACAATCATTTTACAACTATTTCTATTACAATGATTGAACATCTATATATACTAGTTTCTAGGTCCATTCTTGATTCATGTTTTTCAAGTTTAACTCTAGATTCAAGGTTTACATCTTAACCTTGATCTTTAGTTAGTTATGTTTTAGATCTGTTAGGATGCTTTAAAACATTTACAATATACTTGATTGACCCTCAAGTAATGATTTAAAACAAATTAAAACTCTATAAATAGAATTACAATGTTTTATCTGACGTGGAAAGTCAAATCCACTTTTTGCGGGTTCTGTAATGGACTATCGGTTCTGATGGTCGGGCTGCTCTATCAGTCTGTTGGGTTTCTTTCTTTCTTTTCTCTGTCGAGCTTCTACTTCGTCGGTGTCCCTCTATTGAACTATTCATCGGGTTTCTTTCCTTTTCTGCTTTGTCGGCGATGTTCACAAAACTGTACTGTCAGTTTAATGATTTTGGATCTGTTGGCGATGTATCAAAAATTATTTCATCAGTGATGTCCTTTATGCTTTGTCGTCGGTTCAACACTTGACAGTGTTCGTTGGGCAATTCTATACTTAGCATTTTTACGACAAGCATTGTCATCTCGTCGGTTATGAAGTGTGTTGTATGTCGGGTATGCCTATACCGATGACCTTTATCATGTTTTTCACTTAAGTATACTAATGGAAAAACTTAATGTCATCAGATGATGATGATGATGTACCCCATTTAATCAAACCACATTATGTCTATTATCGAAAATCATAGTAAGGAACAACTCCAACAACTATAAACTCTAATATTGGTAGTTACAGGGTTTCTCCCTAATCTCTAACACATTTCACATTCAAAAAATGTAATTATAGATTAATATCTTATAAAAATACATAAAAAAATATTGTTAAATATTATAGATATTAGATTATATAATTTTTCATATTAATCTTACCAAAATAAAGTTCATCTTGTGAGTTAGATCTACAAATGCCACTTATAATTATAGATCACTCTCAATGTAATGTAATGGGTTGCTCATGCATGAATGAGATCACTTTTGAAGAAAAATGATGAAATAAAAAAAAAAAAAAAAAATTCCAATGATTTTAGCACATTTTAGACAAATTTTAAAAAATATTTAAATGAAGAAAGTTTCTTAGTTGTTGAAATAAGGAGCTCCCCACCAACCCTCTATGCTTATATTATGTACAGTTGGTTTATGATATGACTCTTATTTATTCTAAAATAGAAATGAAATACCATTTTATCCTTTTATATACTATAGAGGGACAAATTTTCACACTTTCTCATATTTTTCTTAACAAGTGACATTTAGTACATACTAGGATAATCCATGTCCCTATCTTCCACTATTTGGTATCATTTTTCTATGACCAAGTTATTCCATCTACCTACATTGTATATTTTAAAAATAGGGTACATTTACAACATTATTTCATATAGCATATCCTTCAAAGTAAACTACAATTACATGGGATTTTTAATTATGATAGCAATTATTATTTTGAGCATGCATTTTTCTTGAATTTGTTGTTGCTTCTTTTCTCACATGTCTTTTTAAGGGAATTTTATAGACACAAAAGCTCAATGAACAAGGGTGTCAATTTATTATTACAAGATCCCTTAAACTTGTTGCAATCACATCTCATGATCTTATGCTTACCCTATGTACTCATGTTTGTGATTGAATCAACAATTTAGGATATCAACACTCAATGACACATTGTAGCGCTGTCTTTAATTATTATTTAAAAAATCGTTCCTCAATGTCATTTTTGAACTTTGTATAAGGGAGGAACTATCACTATTACATGCAAACTCGCTACTATACAACAAAAATTTAATATAGGTTCATAAAGTAGAGCAAATGAGTTTAAACCCCAATTTTTATTTTGCAAATAAAAAAGTTTATTTACACAAAAAAAATGTTTTACAATTACAAGATCAATTCTATAACTACAATGAACATACACATGTCTATTAAAATAATACAAATAAAAAATAAAATACTACTTATTCTAATATATTTCATTAACACATCTAAGAAAATTTAAACACGCCATCTTAAAATAGACAAAAAATGATTCCACGCTGCACTATATACTAAATACGTCAATTTATTTACTTCAATTTTGAATAATTTTATTTAATATGTTTATTAATCCCAACTCATACTTCAAACTAGAAGTTAAACAATAGTCTTAGGATTAATGTAAAGAAATATTTTTTTGATTCTTCGTAGCTATTAATCCTTTTCACTAGGCAAACTATAGAAAACTTTCTAGATAACAATCTACGGATAGGGTAAACGAGGAAAACAGCTCTTAAATGGCCCCATCACACCATGGGAAGCTTCTAAAGTCATTCACATGGCGGATTAGACTAAACATGCTTTTGTATGGTGAACTACATTAATGGTGACATTACAGATGTTTTCCAAGTTGGGGTTGTTGATAATAGAGATTTTGGATCAAATTTTAAATTTTTGGACATATCAAATTTGTTTTGTTAATATAAGTTTGCTTTCGATTATGTCATGCTCACAATTTAGTTTTTAATGTATAAATTTGGTTTTATTTTTTTGATATGTGTTTTATAATTTGTTTGAATTTGTTTGTTATGGTCTTTAGGATGAATAGGACAATGAGAAGTACTTGGTGATTTGCTATATGTAGAGGATAGGATGATGTTTTTTTGGTAGTGAGTTAAATGCTTTTGCTAGTTTATAAGGATTGAAGACTTATTTTGATAGTATTTTTCCATATGTTCTATATTACTCCTTATGGTTCAAAACTTAACTCTAGATGATGCTCTCTAATTGACCACTAATGTACTAGGTTTTTTTTCTCAAATATGAGATCTTGGACACTCAATTCAAAATATTTGGCTTTTGAGACAATAGGCAATATCCAGAAGGGTTGACTTGGGAAGGAAAGAAATGGTGTTTGAATTCGGAGGATATGGTTATGGGCGTGGTTGTGTCTAGTGGACATATTTGTATCTAAACACATCCATAATGCATGAATAGTTAAAGTGAGGATAAAGTCTAGACTATTAGGGACATAAGGTAGATTAATGAATGATAGGCTTCAAGATTTGTGTCTCATGCACAAAAATAGAATAAACCAAGTGTAAATCTACTACATTTATGACAATGTCAAAGTGAGTAAAATAAGAGGATAAAATAACAAGTTATGCATTCATCTCCTTTACTTTTTTTCCCACTTTGACATGGATGTGAAGTACATGAATCATGCATGCTAAAGTAATGAGGAATGTTTAAAAAAGCAATAAGTTTAAGGATGTGTTTGAATGATGCATCATGATTTCTTTGTGTCATTGTTATAGTTGTACATCATCCCAACCATTAGTAGAACTCGTAGAAAAATATTAGTAGCGTAAAATTATAATCTTTTTGTATTTATTAATTGTGATATTTAATTGTAAGAAGATAAAATGATTTGAATGTGATTTTACAAAAATTAAACCATGATGATTTGATTGAGTTGATCTATATGAAACTATATATAAAGTTGAGAAAATGTTGGGTTCATGATCTATAGTTTTGAAGATTTGGAACTAATGTGGATCCCTTAATCTATACAAATATGACCCTAAAATAATAACAAGATGTGTGGGTTTATTAAGGAGTTTACACCAATGTTCCTACCTCAAGATATGCAAATATGTGCTGAAAAATGATAAAACGATGTAAGGTTATTAAGGGTTTGGAATTGGTGTGGTCTCCTTAATCTACACAAGCATAAAGTGATGTACGAGCATCCAAGGTGCAAAAGCAATCTTGCATCAACCAAAAATGTTGTTTGTTTTGATTTTGGGTGAATAATAATCAATAAGGGCTAAAAAGGTAGGGTTATTATTTTTAGTAAGTTTGCATTGTTAACGTATGAACCTAAAAATTGACCCCAAGGAGCATAATGGAAAAATATAGTGATTGGTAAAAGAATCATCTAAATATCATGTATTGTTTGGGAAATATTAATATTTCAAGGTTAAAAAATCCTATAAAAAATATTTGACTTGAATTTTGGACCTTTAAATGATCGAATGAGACCTCAATGAAGATCTAATAAAATGACAATCATGGAAAAGCATTGTTTAGATCACTCTTAGATCCTCAATTTAATAAAATAAAGTCCAAATAAGCTCTCAGAGCAAAAGTATGGCCTCTAGAAGTTACGCTACTTAAATAGGGAAAAAAAATCAAAATACTCTAGTGGTGCCCCAAAACCCATTTTGGGCATATTTCAAGTATATTCCAAGGTAGGCAAAAGGGGAGAAAAGTGGTCAGCCACAAAAACGGGGATTACACTTGCAAGAACATTTTATGACAATCATACATTCCAAATAAAGAAGGTGAATGAGGAGTACCATATGACAATTCTAGTATGTAGATTGTGGCTCTAGCTTGCAGATTATTATAATGAGAAAGCTCATGTGGCTTTAACATGTTTTTATTTTAATGTTGTAGCTTCATTCCATTGGGATAATAGAAAGCAGGTGTTCATTCTCAAATGTTCTATTTATTTCAATATTTTTGTTGTGTGTTTGGGTTTGTAATGAGAGTTCCCCCTCATAATAAAGTTATGCAAAATTTCAAGATGATATTATGAAGAAAAGGATTGTTGAGGGGTTGGAAATTATATGAGCCCCACTATATGTAAGCATGAACTTGTGTAAAATGGTAATAGGATATAAGACGTAATATGTTTCCTCAAAAATATGATAAGTATATTATGATGCACTCAATTTTAGGATATGAAAGAGTGTGATTTACATATATAAAATGTTAGTAATAACTGAGAGGGGGGGGGCGGGGTGAATCAGTGGCCTCAAATTTTAATCCTTAAATCAACCCTTTAAAACTTATAACCACAAATTATGTCTCTAGTTATCTTTTGTCCTACAAGATGAATGCCTTGAAATACTTTTATCAATTTACTACTTGTCGGATTTCTTTGTAAATCTCTCTTCTGTATGATTACCAATAAGCAGTCAACTATTTACTGAAACACTACAAATATGTAGAGTATATCGATCAATCCAGAATTGCATATGTGAAATGTAAAACAGTAAAGTAAAGAAACATAAACATATGAAACATGGATTTTTAATGTGGAAACCCTGTTAAGGGAAAAACCACTGGGACCAATACCCCAAACTTTCACTCTTCTAAAGTGAGCCCTGTTAAGAGCCAACCATGTTAAAGGTTACAAACAGACTGTTAGGTGCGGCCTTATTAGAGGATTTAAAAGATAGTTTGTCACCTAATATCTGGCATCTAATGCTACCATCCTTGATCAAACACTCACTTAGCCTATCAATAGGTATCAAGCATATCCAATGCTACTTTCATGATCAAAATTTTTGATACTCCTTGGGATGTATCTCAATTGTAAAAGACTTTTAAGTCCTGCTTGGTTAAGAGACTTGATGCTTCAATGGTTAAACTAAAACACTAATGATCTATTCATACATACAAATCAATTGCAGATATTTAGATCTATTGTAAGTGCATTACCTCTCTGATCAATATAATCAATTCTATACCTTTGCTCCACAATGTTATGCTCTGTGATGTTGTCTCACTGTTCGTCAATGTCTGTAGACTCTAGCTTGTTGAATAGGACTGAATGAAGACTTTCTTCTCCTTCAGATTTTATTTAACATCTTTCCTCTTCTCTTGTTCACCCCACACACACATTCGTAATGAATTGGGTTTGTCTCTTTATAGACATGATTTACCTTTTCTTGGCTTTTTTTATTATTGGAATGATCCACAATTCATGCCAATAGATTTAAAGAAAACTCCAGTTTTATCTCAAAGAGATCTTCTTACCAACTGGACAAATCAGCTTTAAATCAATTACTTATCTCCAGCTTTATTTGGATGATTAAAACAATGATAAGTATCAGTTTAAGTCTATCTTTAGCTCTTGACAGCTAAACATTTTGTCATTTTCTGAACCCTTTGTTCTCTCGGTCAACACTTCAGTTAGTCATCAGTGATAACTGACTGTTCCGTCAGAGTGACTTCAGTTGTCATCGGGATCTCCATCCTTGTCTTTTCCATCAGGCAACACTGTAATTATGTCTGTCGGGTTACTTTGTGTTTTGTTCATCAGGCAACACTGTAACTTTGCTCATCAGTAATGCTGTGCATTTGCTTGTTGGGTAACACTGTGACTCTTCTCTTTTACTCTGACCATCGGTGTGCACTCCGTCGATGTATACAGTCACTTTGTGAATACTTGACTTGTATGCATTACTGATAGCATAGCCTTGATTCATCGGTTCTTTGAAGTCCTTGGTAGTATTTGCATGACCATACAGATTATATCAAGTTGACATCAATGAAAATACAATACATTAACTGATTTAATGCCTTGCATGATAGTCAACTTAACATCTTCAAACATTCAATCAGTTATATGTCATCAATCTCTCCCTTTGGCATTGATGGAACCATTCTAAATTAGTATACTATACTATTACTAATACAATATGAAATATATAGTTTCATCAATCTTTCTTAATGTAACTATTACAAATGTCTGGCTTTTGGTAAGCTCAAATAGCTTTGATTTGATTCTTCCAGCTTTCTTTCTATCTTCAATCCCTTCACTAGATAGATGTAGAATCTTTCTTTCTCTAATGTGATGTGTTTTTCTTCTGTGTCAAACTCTCTCCCTTTGACTATTCTCTTTTCTTTTAATGTCTCTTGTCAGCAATTCTTTCCCTTTGTGTGTACTCTCCCATTCTTTGTTACATCTCTCCCTTTGGATACTTTGATGGATATAATCTCTTCCTGAGATGATAATGGATATAATCTCTCCCTTTATCTCTATGATAATGAGATATCTCTCTCCCTTTGACAACAATTCCAAACACACATCTTTTCAAACAAATATTTGACAGTAATGTCAAATGGATCTTTTCTATCCATAATATATTCTTTGAATTTTCCAATCCATCGGTAATAACTCTGGTGCTTGGAGTAGATAAATACCTTGTTGTGTATAGATGTGTCTTTAAAGTCCATCTCTCTGCTTGCATCAACATGAATAATATTCTGATAATATGTAGGTTGATGCAGCCTTCTAGTCATCTTACTGACCAGTGGACAAGGGTCTGACCCCTAGTCTCTTTCTCAAGTATTCAAATGCATCCTTGGGAAGTGTCTTGGTGAATATATCGGCCAATTGTTCCTTTGATTGCACATACTCAAGTATCACCTCCTTTTCCTGAACTTGTTCTCTTAAATAATGATAATTGATGGCAATATGATTTGTTTTAGTATGCATGACTGGATTCTTGGAAATATTTATTGCACTTGTATTATCACAATAGATGATCAATGGTTCTAGAATTTTCATATGCATACCTTCCAGTAATTGTTTGATCCATGCAATATTTGATCAATTTGCAGTATCAGAAACATGCTCTGCTTCTGTAGTAGACTGAGAGATGCATCCTTGCTTCTTATTGGTCTATGTGACAAGTCTGTCACCCATAAAGAATTATCCTCTAGTTGTGCTCTTTCGGCCATCAATATTTCCAGCCCAATCAATGTTGGTAAAGACCATTAGTTCAAATTTTCCTTCTCTTCTATACCATAAGCCATATTCCTTGGTATTCTTTAGATATCTTAGGATTCTTTTCATAGTAGTCATATGTGATTCTCTGGGATTAGCATAAAATGTTGCAACTATTCCTATTGTGTGTGCAATATCTAGTCTAGTATGTACAACATACATGAGTTTTCCAATCATTGATCTGTACAAAGTATGATTTACCTCTGATGACTTGTATTCCTTTGTTAGCTTGCATCCAGTTACCATCGGCGTTCCAACTAGTTTGGACTCTTCCATCTTGAATATTTTTAGTACTTCTTTTATGTACTTGGATTGTGTAATGAAAATACCTTCATCTTGTTGCATGATCTGCAAACCAAGAAAGAACTTGATCTCTTCAAACATAGACATCTCAAAGTCTTTGCTCATTTCATTTGCAAATGATTTGCATAGCATATCATTGCCTTCAAATATGATGTCATCAACAAATATCTTAGCAATCAAAATGTTAGCATCAGTATCTTCCTTCAAAGAAAGATTACTATTTTCACTAGTCCTTACAAATCCAATACTTATAAGATAGAATGAATTCTTTCATAACAGGCTCAGGGTGCTTGTTTCAATTCATACAAGGCTTTGTGTACTCTACATACCATGTTCCTCTTTTCTGGATCAAAAAACCCTTCTGGTTGCTCAATGTATACCTCTTCTTCAAGTATGCCATTTAGGAATGCAGACTTGACATCCATTTGATATACCTTGAAGCCTTTATATGCAACATAAGAAAGTAATATTCTCACTCCTTCTAGCCTAGCAATGGGTGCAAAGGTCTCTCCATAGTCAATTCCTTATTCTTGTGCATACCCTGTGCATACTAGTCTTTCTTTGTTTCTGGTGACTTCTCCATTCTCATTTAGTTTATTCCTGAATATCCATTTTGTACCGATGACATTCTTTTCATATGGTCTTGATACAAGTGTCCATGTATTTTTTTCTCTATCTGCTCATTCTCCTTATTTATAGCACTTATCCATTTTGTATTATCTAGTGCAACATTGACAGATTTGGGCTCATAATCACAAATAAGACATCTTGTATTTAGAGACTTACTTCTGGTTCTCATACCAGCCTTTTTATCTCCTATGATCTGGTTTTGTGGATGGTTCCTTCTGACATATTTGGAAAGTACAGGTTCATCTCTTTGTCTATCAGCTTGATCATCATTGTGTTCATCATTCTGTTCTCTATCACTTTGTGCATCATTTTGAGCAATATTCTGATCGTCGATATTTGCAGCCTGGTGCTCGGGTACATGATCTGTTTCTCAGGAGCTCTACATTGTTGGTCACGTAGAGTGTTAGGTTCCTCATTGTAATCAAACCTATTGTAGTCCTCTAGTTCTTTAGTGCTTTCCTTTTCATTCTTCTCTTCAAATTCATCTATCTTTACATTTGCACTTTCAACAATTTTGTTAGAGGCTTTATTAAGACATTTACAAGCCTTTCTCTTGGTGGAATACCCTAGAAAGATTCCCTCATCACTCTTGGAGTCAATTTTTCCATTTCTATCATCTTTTAAGATATAACATTGACTACCAAAAATTTTGAACTAACTTACATTAGGTGTGTATCTATACCAAAGTTCATAAGATGTCTTCTTGGTGTCTTTCTTCAATTGTACTATGTTCAATGTGTAAATAGTAGTACTGATAGCTTCCCTCCAGAATATTTGGGTGATGCCTTTCTGTATCATCAGTTTCCTTGCACATTCAACTATGGATCTGTTCCTTCTTTCAACAAATCCATTTTGTTGTGGGGTTCTTGGTGCAGAGACCTGTCTTTTGATTCCATGCTCATTACAAAAGTTAGTGAATTCATCTTAAATAAATTCCCCTCCTCTATCTAACCTTAAGAATTTCAATTCTTTACCACTTTATTTCTCAACCATTTCCTTATACCACTTAAACATCTTAAATACTTTTGATTTATCTTTTAGAAACATGATTGTCATCATTCTAGAGTAATCATCAACAAAGAGAATAAAGTATCTATCTCCATAATAACTCTTTGTCCTCATGGGTCCACATAAATCAATATGGACTAATTCTAGAATTGCATCAGATGTATGGGTTTTGCTTTTGAAACTAGACTTTTTCATCTTACATTTTTGACAATTCTTACACATGATGTTGTCGGGCTTAGTCATCGTCGGTAAGCCTCTGACATTTCTCTTTTTGCTAATCTTTATCATGTTGTCAAAGTTCACATGACACAATCTTTTGTGCCATAACCATATCTCTTCGTTTGTAGAAATCAAACAAGTGGTGTCAGTATCATTCAGATAGAATAAGTTACCTTTTGTCTGCTCACCAGTTTCAATCAGATTTCCTAATTTATTGAAGATCTTTGCCTTCTTATTTTCATATGATACTCTATGACCTGAGTTATTAAACTGAGAAACACTCAATAGATTATAATTCAATCCATTTACCCAATAAGCATTTTCACATTTTATCTAGTTATTCAACATTATGGTTCCTCTACCTTCAACTAGACAAGGTGTGTCATTAC